>JALDNG010002518.1:0-41088 GCA_024349245.1 Neodontobutis hainanensis | reverse complement strand
CACATTCCAGTGTATTGTGCCTGTGTCTGAGCAGAGCCATGTAGCAGCTGCATTTGGCCAAAACCTGGTCTTTTGGAGCTCTAAATGGCACCGTCAAGTGTTCCCAGTGGAAATGCTTGTGTCTGGGCCCTTTGGGCAAGGTTTTAGGTGTTTCGTGTGAAAAGGTCAAAAACGGCCTTCTCTCGAGCTGAAAAGCATTTTAAAGCAATAAAAAGAAAACTGGCATTACTTTTGAACCGAAGGTGATGGAGGGGAAATTCCAAGTGCCTCTTGTAGCTTGGCCCTGGCCCTACAAGGCACAGCTGCTTTGAATGCAATTGGACTTTTAGTTAGTTTGCAATACTCAAGCTTAGAACCCACATTCCAGTGTATTGTGCCTGTGTCTGAGCAGAGCCATGTAGCAGCTGCATTTGGCCAAAACCTGGTATTTTGGAGCTCTAAATGGCACCGTCATGTGAAAGACCAGAAAAGGCGGATGCCAGAGAGAGACCAGAGGAGGCAGCGGCCACAGAGAGACCAGAGGAGGCAGAGAGACCAGAGAAGGCAGAGGCCACAAAGAGACCAGAGGAGGCAGAGGCCACAGAGAGACCAGAGAAGAAATAACAATTGGGATTTTTTACATAAATATTTACAACCTCAAAAAAAAAATCTTCTATTTTTTTTTTTCTTGCCAAATCTCATTTATCAATTCCACCTTTATTTTCATTCATTTTCACTTTAGAGAATGTTTAGATTAAAACTTCCATTCCCATCAGGCTCACACAGAAAGTTTTTAAATTCGCAAAAATTAAAAAAGACTGAACATTGTGTGTTATGCTATAAAAAGATACTCTACCGCTTAACCTTTTTTTTACAAAACATTTTGTCAATAAAATAGGATCTATACACCCACTTTCTTCAACTTTGTTTTTTCTTGTACACCAAATTGGCAACTTTACCATTCCATAAAGAAAATTTAGAATAAAAACTTTCTTCTTGTTTTCTACTAAGTACTTTGGCCCATAAATAAACAATGAAACAGTCTGTTTTAAAAAACGTCTACAGTCTTTTCTAATGCACATCTACAGTCTGTTCTAATGCAAGTCTACAGTCTGTACTACTGCTCATCTACAGTCTGTTCTACTGCATGTCTACAGTCTGTTCTGATAAACGTCTACAGTCTGTTCTACTACACATCTACAGTCTCTACTACTGCACTTCTAAAGTATGTCTAATGCACATCTACAGTCTGTTCTAATGCAAGTCTCTAGTCTGTAACTACTGCACCTCTACAATCTATTCTAAAGCATGTCTACAGTGTTTTCTAATACTCATATACAGTCTGTTCTAATGCTCGTCTACAGTTTGAACTACTGCAACTCTACAGTCTGTTCTAAAGCATATCTACAGTGTTTTCTAATACTCATATACAGTCTGTTCTAATCCTCATCTACAGTCTGTACTACTGCACCTCTAGAGTCTATTCTTCTGCACATTCTCAGTCTGTTCTACAGGTTGTTTACTGTTTGTTCTAATGCTCGTCTACAGTCTGTTCCAAAGCCAATCTAGAGTCTGTTCTACTTCTGCTCTGAAGTCTATTCAACTACACATCTACAGTCTGTTCAACTGCACCTCTACAGTCTTTTCTATTGTTAATAGATAATAATTGTCTACAGTCTCTTCTACTGCACATCTACAGTTTTTTCTAATGGTCGTCTAGAGTCTGTACTACTGGAACTCTACAGTCTGTTCTAAAACATGTCTACAGTCTATTCTTTTGCACATCTACAGTCTGTTCTAATGCACATCTACAATCTGTTCTAATGGAATTCTCCAGTCTGTACTACTGCTCGTCTACAGTTTGTTCTACTGCAAGTCTACAGTCTGTTCTAAAAAACGTCTACAGTCTGTACTACTGCACATCTACAGTTTGTACTAAAGCATGTCTAGAGTGTTTTCTAATACTAATATACAGTCTGTTCTAATGCTCATCTACAGTCTGAACTACTGCACCTCTACAGTCTGTTCTAAAGCTCATCTACAGTCTGTTCTAAAGCCAATCTAGAGTCTGTACTACTGCTGCTCTAAAGTCTGTTCAACTGCACGTCTACAGTCTGGTCTACTGCACATCTACAGTTTGTTTTAATGCTCGTCTACAGTCTGTACTACTGCACCTCTACAGTCTCTTCTAAGGCATGTCTACAGTCTTTTCTAATAGTCATGTACAGGCTGTTCTAATCCTCGTGTAAAGTCTCAACTACTGCAACTCTTCAGTCTATTCTTCTGCACCTCGTCAGTCTGTTCTACTGCACATCTACAGTCTATTCTAATGGACATCTACTGTATGTTCTAATGAAAGTCTACAGTCTGTACAACTGCTCATCTACAGTCTGTTCTACTGCACGTGTACAGTCTGTTTTATTGCTCATCTACAGTCTGTTCTACTGCACGCTTACAGTCTGTTCTAATACAAGTCTACAGTCTCTACTACTGCTCATTTACAGTCTGTTCTACTACACATCTACAGTCTCTACTACTGCACTTCTAAAGTCTGTTCTTAAGCAGATCTACACTCTCTTCTAATGCTCGCCTACAGTCTGTACTAAGGCTGAGCAATTTTATCGATTCTGCGATATAAATCGATATTTTTCCCTTAAGAAAGTATCGATTTTAAGCCGCGAGTATCGATACATAAGTCCCATTTAAATCCCGTGTTTACCCCCGCTCACGTTGCATGAAGAGCGATTTGGTCAGCCAGCCGCTAGTGTAGCTGTAGAGCAAGTTACAGACGCCGACGCCTACCTGTTTACGCAGTCAGAGCGAGGAGATTCAAGAAAATGGCGGCGAATATAAATCCAGCACCTTCATGCTTAAAAGCAGATGTGTGGGAGCACTTTGGATTTAAAAGAAGAAAGAAAGCGACGATTTAGACAAAAGCATCGCGGTTTGCAAGCTGTGTGACACGAACGTGAAATACTCTGGAAATACCACCAACCTACGAGCCCACCTAAAACGCCACCACCGAACAAGGTAATTCTAACGGAGGACCCCAAGAAGCTGCGGCGGCGTGACCCAAAAACAAACCACACTGGACATCGATGGTGGTTGTTCCCAAGTTTCCATCTGCTTCACCAAGGTCGCAGAAAATCACAGAGTCTATCGCCTACTTTATTTGTCAGGATTTGAGACCGTATTCTGTGGTGGAAAACGCCGGCTTTAGGCGCATGGTGAACGCGATGGAGCCCCGCTATCCTATTCCAACCCGCGAACACCTCACCAAGGTTTGTATTCCCAGGCTGTACGCTCAAACAAGGGCACACATCAAAGCCGCCCTGGCCAGCGAGAGAGTTGCCCTGACGTGGCGACGGCTGGACCTCGCGCACAACTGAAGCATATGTCACCATCACGGCTCACTTTATCAACAAGGAATGGGAGCTTGTTACGCATGTTTTACAAACCAGGGACATGCCCGAGAGTCACACCGACACAACCTGGCAGAACATCTCAAAACGGCCCTCGCTGAGTGGGGAATCACAGAAAAGAATCCAGTAATCGCCACTGACAATGCGCCAAATATGACAATCGCAGCTGAGAAGGCAGCATTCACACTTCATGTCAAATGCTATGCTCACACACTAAATCTAGCTGCACAACGTGCCCTCAAAATCTCAGCAGTCGCACGCCTGCTGGGAAGGGTGAGACGATTGTGAATTTCTTCAGACGGAGCACCACAGCCAACCACATGCTGAAAGAGAAACAGAGGCTTCTACGACTACCAGAGCACAAGCTGATGACGGATGTGGTTACCAGGTTAGTGTGTGGATACTTTTCAATAGTATATTTTGTTTTTTTTATTAATAATTTGTTTTGCCATTTATGTAAAGCAGCATTCTGTGCATCCATGCTGTGAATTGCGCTATAGGTCTATAAATAAAGTATATTTTTCTTTTATTTAAATACAGGTGGAATAGCGCACATGACATGTTAGAAAGATTCCTAGAGCAACAACCGGCCATCTGCGAAGCCCTGCTCTCCAGTGAAGTCAGGAAGACCGAGAAGGATCTGTGCACACTGACTGAGTCAGACGTGACAACAGCTGAAGAAGTAGTCAGCGCGCTGAAGCCCATGAAGGAGGCTACACAGTACATGTCCAAGGAGAAGACCCCACACTGTCAGTCGTGACCTCTCCAGGACACACTGATCAACGGACTGAAACCGATCGAAGGTGAATCTGCAGTCATAAAAGAGATGAAGGCTGCCATGGCTGGGGATCTTCAGAAGAGGTACATTGACCTCAAGGCAACTCTCCATGCATGTTCAGCGATGGATCCAAGATTCAAAAGTCTTCCCTTCCTGACTGAAAATGAAAGGGAGGACGTTTATGATGGACTGATTGTAGAGGCTGCAAGACTGAGCATGCAGCCATCAGAGGTAAGGCAGATGGTACTGCTAGGTTTTACCTTTGGCCTTGCATTCAACTTTAAATCCGTATCCGTCATCTTCTGGCGAGTAATCCTTAACAGTTAACAGTTCAAAATGGATAAATATTAAATAGTTTATAAAGCATAAATACTATAATGTTAACAGGTTTAAAGGCATACATTAAATATATAATTAAAAGGTTTATTCAATAAAAGCTCATGAATTTAATTTCATGTTGACTTATTTAATTTAGTCACTTGGGAGTGTGGATGAAGAGTGGACAGCAAATGCTTGTGCTGATGATGAGGGGATGGCATCTAAAGAAGAAGAAGAAGAAGAAGAAGCTGTAGATGAAGGAGAGCAATTCATGGAAGAAGAAATCAATCAAGGTCAGTATCACCCATTGTTTCCAGTGAAGTGCACTGTGTTGTCTGATCCCCTGTGTAGGCATTATGGAATGTGCTATAAGTAATGCGGTTTTTTATTGTTTATTTATTTAAAGGTCAGCATCTTCCACCCAGGAATCCTAGGCCGTCTTGCCCACTGGCTGCCCTTCTTGGTGAACGATACGGTGTTGGTGCAGCACGACCCAAGACAAATACCCAAGAGGATGAGGCCAAGGAGCAGATGACCCGCTACAAGGAGGCAGATCTCCTGGAAGTGAAAGAAGATCCACTGGTCTGGTGGAAGGAGCACCAGTATCTGTATCCACTCTTGTCACAACTTGCTAAAAGGTACCTCTGTATCCCTGGCACTAGCGTTTCATCAGAAAGGGTCTTTTCCACCGGAGACATCATCACTGCTCAGAGAAGTGCACTTCTCCCAGAGCATGTTGATCAGATTCTATTCCTGAACAAAAATCTGAAGACAATGTAGATCACTTGGTCTGCAGTTATGTGGAGAGGAGATTTTCCGTTTACTAGTGTTCACTTAAGTCCTTAAGATACTCTGCTAAGATGGGTACAATTTTAAGTTGGCTTAAATGTTGCTCCTGTGGACTTGAATTATTGGCTGCCATGGTTTATTTGTTCTTAGTGACTTGTATTAGTGGATGGTACAGAAGCCATGGTACTATGTTTACTTACCTGGTGGCTAGACTGGCTACATATGTTCAGTGTCAAGCTAAAAAGCTGTCAAAGAAAGTTCAGAACAGGCCACTTGCTGCACTTTTGAAAACTCCATTGTTAATTGCAATACTGCACTTTATTTACTTTTCAAATGCTTGTAAGCTACAGTTTGCACTGTTTCAATAAATGGAAATAATTTTCTCAACACATCTTTGATTCATTTTGTCCAGCACTTGCACATATATTGTTTTTAGTTCAATTAATTAAATACTCACAAGATGTCACCAAAATCACTCTGTCCCCAATCTTTCAGAAAATGATGTAAGTGTATCGATTTATATCGACATTGTCAGTCTGTACTACTGCATGTTCTACAGTCTGTTCTAATGCTCGCTACAGTCAGTTGTCAGTCTGTTCTACTGCAAGTCTATAGTCTGTTTTACTACTCATCTACGGTCTGTTCTTTTGCAGGTCTACAGTCTGTTCTAATAAACGTCTACAGTCTGTTCTACTGCACATCTACAGTCTGTTCTAATGCAAGTCTACAGTCTGTATTACTGCTCATCAAGTCTGTTCTACTGGATGTTTACAGTCTGTTCTAATGCACGTCTACAGTCAGAAATACTGCACCTTTTACAATCTGTTCTAAAGCATGTGCAGAGTGTTTTCTAAAACTCATATAGAGTCTGTTCTAATGCTCGTCTACAGTCTGAACTACTGCAGCTCTACAGTCTATTCAAAAGCATGTCTAGAGTGTTTTCTAATACTCATATACAGTCTGTTCTAATGCTTGTCTACAGTCTGTACTACTGCATCTCTACAGTCTATTCTTCTGCACATTGTCAGTCTGTTCTACTGGACGTTTACAGTCTTTTCTAATTCTCATCTACAGTCTGTATTACTGCACCTCTACAGTCTGTTCTAAAGCATGTTTAGAGTGTTTTCCTATACTCATATACAGTCTGTTCTAATGTTCGTCTACAGTCGGAACTACTGCACCTCTACATTTTGTTATAAAGCATATCTAGAGTGTTTTCTAATACT
The DNA here is from genome assembly GCA_024349245.1 of Neodontobutis hainanensis. Taxonomy (NCBI): domain Eukaryota; kingdom Metazoa; phylum Chordata; class Actinopteri; order Gobiiformes; family Odontobutidae; genus Neodontobutis; species Neodontobutis hainanensis. The sequence goes on along the minus strand of JALDNG010002518.1, from coordinate 34,576 downwards.
TATATAGAGTCTGTTCTACTGGACGTTTATAGCCTGTTCTAATGCTTGTCTATAGTCAGTTCTAAAGCCAATCTAGAGTCTGTACTACTGCTGCTCTGAAGTCTGCTCAACTGCACGTGTACTGTCTGTTCACCTGCACCTCTACAGTCTGTTCTAATGCCAGTTTACAGTCTGTACTACTGCTCTACTACAGTCTCGCCCACTGCACGTCTACAGTCTGTTCTACTGCACGCCTACAGTCTGTTCTAATGCACATCTACAGTCTGTTCTAATGTAAGTCTACAGTCTGTACTACTGCTCATCTACAGTCTGTTCTACTACACGTGTACAGTCTCTACTACTGCACTTTTAAAGTCTGTTCTAATGCAAATCTATAGTCTGTTTTACTGCTCATCTACGGTCTGTTCTACTGCAGGTCTACAGTCTGTTCTAATAAACGCCTTGTAGCAGATCAGCCTCCAGAACGCCACACGGATTATAACATTTGTTTAATCACTTACAGACTTCCAAACTGTTTCACTAAGGGTCTTCAAGATTAACAACTGTTGTTTCACCATCGGCCTCCAGAGACAGGCCGTGGATGTAAATCTTGAGAAGAAGACATGCTAACCCCGTTTTCTTTCAGATAAAAGGACACCAACGTGTTTTGCTAAGGACAGGAAACTTATTAATGACTTTGTTTTGCTTTTATAAGAATTGGATCTTCGTTCTACCCAGCACCGTGTCAAAGGTGACACATGGAACATCACAGACTGCTAGGCGCCATGTCCAAAAGCCAGAAATCCTGTAGATAAGGTGTCCATCCAGCTTTCTCGAGAACACTTTATTCTAATCCTGATTAACAGTTGAAAATGTCTTTGATCATAGTCGCTCGGGCATGGTCAAACACTACCCCTTTTGGTTTAACTGGACAAATGACTCTGCACTCAAGAAGGACATTGGTGTTATTTCATTAAAGGACATTTTGTTATTTTATTACTTAGAAAGATTGTGAATGTACTAACAAATATACTGTTTGTTTCAGGATGCAGAGTTTTACAAGTCAACTAATTCCTTCCATTCCTACAGAGTTACGTTTTATGTTAATAAAATGTAATGAATATATGTTTTTATAATAAGTCTGACAAATGTTTCTTTGCATAATCCTGCAAGTACGAATGTGTTTGTGTGTTTTACGAAAACCAAGGAAAATAGGGTGAAACAAAAGGAATGTTTAAGACTTAGTTTAAACATTTAAACTCCCCAAAGCAATGCCTTCCTCCGTAAGACACACCCTGTCAAAAAGTGTTAAAAGTGACCGCTGGTCAAAAACACGCCTCTCTGCACTACTCTCCGCCTCCTCTTCACTTCGCACTGGACCTCTTGTCCGTTCAGGGCCGTAGGCCCTCAAACCTCTCACAAGCTCCGGACCTCGTGTAACGAGTAAATTTTCTTTGTACTTTAAAGCCTGCAAGTTTAGCTTGCCGCGATAAAGTTTCCTTCACAAAGCTGTTCAAAGTAGCTTACTTCCTGCCAGCCTGCCAACAAAAGGAAGTTGCCTCGCTTTTATTTTTGAAGATTTCCTGCCTGCTAAAGAGTTAGCTTGACTAAAATCTAACTTTCTCGAGCAAGTTTAAGCCAGCAACACAGCCGCTAAACCTTCTCCAGTGGACTTCGCAATAACTTTGAAAGACTCAATTTTACTCGGTGTACAACGCTGATGCTAAAAGGCTTGGCTAGTTGTGACAGTAACGAGACGCTTTTTGAATCTCCCGGGCCCATGGCAGCCCCTCTGGAGAGTGGAAACAGCAGGCCATCCTGGAGGCGACAAACGCCATCGGTTGCGACAGGGTTCCGGACAACCTCTAGACCTCTCGACGCTAAGATCTGAGACCAATCACGACCCCCAGGGTGAGTCTAAACGTTAGTTACACAAGTTCGGCGTCTAACTGTCTAAACATAACAGCCTTGGCCTCAGAAACCGTCATCGAACCCCTTTAAACGCTCCGTAACAGGCCCTCATCTAATAATAGAGTTAATAATCAATAGGCCTACTTTCTTTTGTTTCACAAAATCCTCTGAAAGTAAAGTGTTTTATCGTTCTTTGATTTACCCATTCATGTGTCAATAATTATCCCTTTGTGTCATTTCCTGTAATTATTCACTGTTTAAATTTTTATAATCTTTAATAAAACCCCATAAAGACATTTACTGTTTCAATGTTTAATTCATTAATTTTCAAAACGAGAAGAATTTACTTCCTTTAGATTAATGAGACTAGACTAAACAGTTTCTCTGGATCTGTTCAAAACTAGAGTGGTGCTCGAAAGAAATTAATATTTTGATAAGCAAAATATTAATTATTAATTTCCATAATTAATATTCATATTAATTATTAATTAATAAGACCATATTCCCTACATATTATTTTACGCCTTGCGTGAGCCTCGGAAGAATTTTCTTGATTAAACATTAGAATCACTCAATATCCAAAGTCTTTACAAAATTGCTGTCCACTGAAAGCTGTGCCTTTGTTGTGCTGTTGCTTAGCAATGCGCTTAACCGCGTGCGTGTGTGTGTGTGTGAGAGTTGTGCTTTTGTTTGTTAAGTGTGAAGCGCTGTCGAAATTGCTAATTCAAATCGTACCAGCTGGACTGATATTATTTTGAATTACAATTAGTATTGTACGCACATTTATGGCCAGAGCATTAATCAAGTACTTGTTAAAAGTTGCTTAGAGTCTGTTACAAAGCTTAGAGACTCTGCAAATTGCATGCATGTTAAACACACGAGACAAAGTGTGTAACTTCATATGGGCCCGAGACAAAAGCTAACTACTGTGCTATGCCAGAGTTAAGTTAAAATTGTCTCTTACAAGTTGAAAAAATTGCCGCGTTACACCGGATTTTTATGAGAAAACTTGTCTTGCCTAAGGCTTATGAGCCTGGGTGTATTTTGAATGGATTAAAAAAACTGCTGTAGGCCTTCACAGACTAGCTAACTGTGAAAACCTCCCCTAAAAGCCACGTGGGCTGCCGTGCGTTTTGTCTAAAAACGTGGTTTGAGCCTGCTGTGGTAAATGTGCTTGTGTTTAAAACGTGGCCTTGTACCTGCTTTGTACAAAGCGCTGCTGTGTTTAAACCGCGGTTTAACAAGTTGTAGACGCGCCCAAGTCAGTCTCTGACTGGAGCTAAAAACAAACTTTGCCCGGCACCCTCAAAGGGGCGTGCCGGAGACTTCACTCCGAAGCCAGAGACTCACGAGAGTCTCTATCGCCCCTAGCGGAAAGAAGTGGTAAAACCACTGACTCACGAGAGTCTTTATCGCCCCCTAGCGGAAAGAAGTAGTAAAACCACAGACACAAGTTTCTACTGCCCCTAGCGGAAGAGAAGTGCGAAACTTCTAAAAATCTCAGAGGAGCTCTACGTCTCTCTGGTGGTCACTCAACAGAATTACACTTTTCCTTAAAACAGTGACTAATTCAAGTTTAGAACTTAACAACTGAATAATTTAAGCTTTCATTGACACTGAAAAGCCTGATTGAATTAACATAAAAAGTGAATTACTCTGCGTTATTAACAACTACTGAACTGCTATTAAGCTGTTTTTGATTGTTGTTAATGCCTGTGTTTAACAACCTTGAATGCACAATAGGAGTTAACTAACAATTGTGACATTTTTAATGAACATTGCATCTGCTTTTGGAAAATCTTTGATGCTAACCCTGCATTTAATTTGATTATTAATTTGTCTTGATTAACAATTTAAGACTTGTTTTGTGACTTTCCTATCTACACAGGATTTGTCAAATTGGAATGCTAATGCTAACAGCTTACTAACACTACGACAACCCTGCTGTTACGCCTGAACAGACTTAACCCTGCACGAATTTTGTCATAGCTGTAATTTAAAAGCTGATTACCTGCATGAATTGTTAGATTAAACCCACTGATTCTGCACTGTTAATTTTACAAATTAGCACTGTCAACCCTCATTAACATTCACACCACTAGGCTATTGCTACATAGTCACTGCTTAATACTAGCATAAGGTCATTTCACTCAGAAATAGACTTTATACCAACTTCCACTTCAACAATTCCTTCTTTTATTACTTTCAATCTGACTTATTTGACTTAATACCCCTTTTATTTTAATTTAATTGTAATTTTATTTTATTTTAAATAAAATAAAATGTTAACTTTAATTTTTATTCCTTCATTATTTTTTTTTATTATTTACACTTTTACTCAGATTTTCAAAAATCCTTTCACAGTCTGCTTGAGTTTTACGCGCCTTCTTCGTAACACTCTACAAGTAGTAACTCTCTCCTTGCAGTTAAAACGTAATCTAACAATAACTCACTTTCTCAGAGAAACCCCATTTCTCAACAAGTCTGACTCACAGTCTACAGGTTCTGGTAGTCCCATCAAGCTTCTGGATCACTTAGACTAGGCTCTAAATGATTTAACAGAACAGGTGCTACCCCAATATGTTGACGAGATTCAGACCACACCTCCCAACGAGCTAGATTCAGTTCTTAGCTCCTTGATTAGCATTGCGCTAACCTCTAAGCCAAAAGACAAGGATCTAACTAAGCTGTTAGGTCAAATGGCTACTGTTATGCGCAGCAGAAACACGCTGAGGATCTCCTGGCACGCAGCCACGAGAAAATCCAGGTCCAGAAACAGGACTCGCGCCCGCCTCCAACGCGATATCAAGACATTGAATCAGGAACTCCAGCTGACCCAAGGAGCCCTGGAGAATTCTGAAAACAGAACCAAGAGTTACAAACTCTTGCACAAACACTCCAAAAGACAGAACCTGACTTTGAGGAGTTACACACCAAACTCCAGATAACTGAGGGGACCTCAGTGACCTAAGGAACGAGCTGAGCGAAAAAGGTCTGCTCGTGACCTAGCAGAACTGCAGCTCAGTGACCATCGCAATGAGCACGACGCTATGCGAGAGGAACTCATCAAAGCAGGCAAAAGTGCACAGCTGTCCGCGAATATGCTGGCACAGGAAGCTCGGCGGAGAGAGTCCCTGAGTGCACGGGTAGAGGCCCTCACTCAACAAGGTGACTTAGACCGCCAGCTTATTGAACAACTTCAGGCGTGCTTAACAGAAGCCGCCCAGATACAACCAGGTAACAAAACAGAGTTTAAAAGCACTGAACCAAGTGCTGGTTACACCGGCATACCAACCTGTTAAACCAAAGGAAAACTCCCAGGAGGGAGCTACCTCACTAACTAATCTGATTTCTCGACCCCTACCGCCTCGCTTGGACGCAACGGAAAGAGGACCAACCGTGCCGAGAGCCCGCCGTCTTTCCGCGAGCTTCCACAGGTAGGCATTCGGATTACTTCGCACTACCAACAGGTAGGCAATCGGACTTTGTCCCACAACCAGCTTTGAAACAGAGACATCTGGACTACGGTCCCACTAACAGAGACTTTGACAAAATTGCGCGTCATATCACTCGCTTTGAGCCCCATCAAGGAGCGTCTTATGACGTGAGTGCTTATCTTCGCGACATTGAATTCTACCTACAAAGAATACCCAATGTTACTGCTGCGGACAAAATCTTTCTGATAAAACTAACATCAAGCAGAGATGTTAGTAGCTTCATCGAACGTCAACCTCCTGAGGTCCAAGCTGACTTTGATCTCCTTAGTCAGTCTCTCATGGTGGAATTCTCAGACGTTACGGTAAATGTGGGTCTGACTGCCGCCTAATGATCAAACAGGCACGGCCAGAGTCCCCACAGCTATACTATCATCGGCTACGCAAAGCTTATTTCGGTCCACTCAATGAACCAAACATGGAGGAGGATGAAAACTTCAAAGCCCTCTTTGTGCAAAACCTCCATCCAACTACCAGCCATCATCTTGGCGTTTCTGCATGCCCACAAACGCAGACCAGCCACCAACTTCGCGAGCTGGCAATGCGGGCATTCACTAAACAGAGGCTGAGGCAGACTAAACGCGTCAAAAGCCAGACACTCTTGTCACCGAGATCGGAGCCTAGCGCTCGAAGGAGCGCCGACCTCCAATCCAAATGGCCCAGGAGCCTCCGCTTTCCAGACAGGAAAGAGGGACCTCGACCACACAAAAGAGAGCCGGGTCCACACCCGACCTGGCCTGAACGTAAGTTCAAAGACCAGGGCCCTCAATGGAGACCTCGGTTCGAAAATAAATTTCGAACCAATCCAAACCGTAACCAAGGGGGGTCCTATCAAAACCGCGACGACAGGAGAAACCATTATCGTCTGTCCCAAGACCAACGATCATCAGGTAGCTCACCTGTCAAACGACAAAATCAGCGAGACCGAGCCCCTGAAACTCAGACTGATCGCGATAGCGAAAGGAGTCTGACTACAGAGGAGGCTCGGGCCATAGAACGCATACTCAAACGAATGCGCGAAAAGTCCAAGGACAAGGCTGATCTGTATACGGTGGAGGCCTCTAAGGCCCCGATTCAGACACAGTCACAACCGATCCAAGTCGACTTAACACGCAACGAAAATACAGAGTCTACTGAAGGGAATGAACATCTCCCAGACCTGTACCTAGGCTCTGACGATCCAGAGCCACTCAATGACATTGTCCAGGACCCTAGCATGGACAACACGGAGGGAAGTGATCCAGATCACAAATACCTCAGTCCGTCTAGCGCCGTCCAAGTGAACCCAAACATCGGGCTGTGCCATGACCACGCCACGACTATCGAATGTGAAACACCCTTTCACCAATTTCTGGGTCACCTAACTGAAAAGGAGTAGCTCAAAGCTTTATCTCTCTGTCTTGTTAGAAGACCACTTGACGCACAAAGCACTTCTCGACACAGCCGCTGACATCAGCCTAATTTCAGGCAACCTGTTCAGATCACTCCAGGCTATAGCGAGAAGATCCCACAGGGACTTGAAGTCCCACCCGTGCTCTTTAGAAATAAGGCCTTACTCTGATGATCGGACGATCATCAACAAGGTAGCCTTAGTCCAACTGACCATCGGACCCATGACACTGATACACCCAGTGTACGTGTCCCACCTTGACAATGTCCCACTTCTGATTGGAAAAGACATCCTCAATCGCTTTGAACCACTGATCAACTTCAAGCAGCTGAAGATTTGGGCCCAAGTGCGAGAACCACTTCCAATCTTCCTGAATGAATCTCAGTGCTATGCGATTGATAGGGAATCACCAATCGGCAGGGTAGCCACCGACATCGCTGGTACAACAACCATGCAACCTCGGTGCGAACCAAACCCTTTACATTGCGTGACAACTTCCTATGCACGCTGAAGGACCCATTAGTGATGACACCCCAGATTGTCAATGGCATCTCACTGGAAGCAACTCCAGTCGACAATGTCGTGATGGCCTTATGGGCTGACAAATCTGCCATCAGCCAGGAGCTGTTTAACACTCTAACGCAGATAAACCCGTGCCTGACCTTCATAAAGAAGCGCACTAGGTTCCCTGCTAACCCCACACCGACTCATGCGTTAACCGCCATCGGTCTATGCTCTGCCATCGACGATGGAACAAAAGAGAACTGACCCACACGCTTTGCTGTCATCCCTAATCTCTCACATTCAGTGTACATTGGGGCTGACATGCTAGTCAGACTCGACGCACAAGTCGACACCATTAACAACGTTCTCTGGTCCCTGACTGGAGTACGTAAAGAATCACTTTCACTGACCAAAGGAAACTTGAGATCGGGTCAAACGATCCCCGACGTGTGTCAGGTAAGTAACGACTGCCATCTCACGATACCGCCGGCGTAACATCATGGACATACGCCTGAAAGCGTTTCCAGGACAACAAGTTAACTCTTCACAAGCGCTTCTTCCAACCGTCGCCTCTGTTCGTTGAGTTAGGCTTGTCTGTCCAGGCAACACCCTGGTCGAGCTCGACTCTCGATCAACACACGTGCTAGTGCAGAATCCTACTGCCAATAGCATTCTCGTCCCGAAGGCCACACCTTTAGGTTGGCTGATTGACACTAGGTTCCATGACTGTGAACTCAGAATCCCAGTCATAGGACGTATGCCACACTCACTCGCGACTGAACAACAGGAGACCGGAGTTGTCTACACAAAACCTTCCGGAGCAATCGCCATATACCCCTCACTTGTGGTCGATACCGACACTATCTGCAGGGTCGATCTGGCTGATGCTGAGGTAATGGTTGTACAGACAGGCTCCTGCTCTCCTCGATACAGACAAAGACCTGAACGATCAGGCAGACCTCATGGCAAAACAAGGGGCTCTAGACAAAGCTCTCTGGCAATTCCAGCCAGAAACCTCGACGATCGACCCCTTCCCACCCAACCCACCCATTCTGTCTGTCTGGTTACCCGATCTAAGGCAACCGCAACCGTGCCTCGGCTCTGACCCCTGCAGACCCATCAACTTCCTTTCTTTCTTTCACTGGTTCCGGCCTCGTTGCCCTTCAAGCAGCGGACTCGGCAATCCACAAACTTATGCTTTACCTTTCAGACCCGATGTCTAACCCCATCAGACACTGACTTTTCCTCCGACGCATATCTTACAAAGCTATGGGCGGTGCGCGCTCAACTCCACCTGCGTCATGGCTTGCTTGTTCACGCCTCTGACACCCTCACTTCACCTGCGTTCGTAGTGCCTCAGAGCCTAAGGGGGTCATGCTAACGCACGCACATGACGCTCCTTTAGCAGGCCACAGAGGTGTCCGCGCAACACATCAGGCACTTCAACAAGTGGCATACTGGCCACACATGCAAATGGCCGTGGCAGAATACATCAAAGGCTGCCTAGTATGCTGCCAATCTCAACCGACAAGACCACTCCATCGCACCCTTACAAAGAAGGGGCATTTCTTTCTGTGGTCTGACCTCCAAATCGATTGGATGGGACCCTGACTAAATCAACAAGGGGCAACAAATACATCCTAATGGTCACCTGTGCCTTCACTAAATGGGTGAAGGACTTCCAGCCCCAAACGACACGGCACAGACCACAGCCTTTCTACTCATGAACCACGTGTTCTCCAGATTCGCTTACCCTGTAAGGTCGATTCTGACCCTGGGACTCACTTCACCGCCGAGGTGATGGGACAACTGTGGCAAACCATGGGCAAAATTCCACGTCAGCCACCACCCCCAGTCCTCAGGCCAAGTAGAAAGAGCAAACCGAACGGTGATCGACATCCTAAAGAAATATGTTGCATCTAATCACCGAGACTGGGACGTCAAACTGCACTTGGTCCTGATGGCTATCAGAGCCACGCCACACACGGCGACCGGAGTCTCCCGCTTGAGCTCATGACCGGTAGGCAGATGATGCTTCCCCTACACTTACTGTATCAGCCAGGAGAGGCTAACATCGCACGGCCTATACCTCACACCAGTACATGGCTGATCTCCAGGCACACCTGAGAATCACCTTCGCCTTTGCCCAGGAAAACTAGGCAAAAGGGCAGAAGGACATAAGGTCTATTATGACCAAAAGTCATCTAGGACGAACTACAGGTGGGAGACAAAGTGTGGTACTACATGTTCAGCCAACTCACTGGACAAACAAGAGGTGGTACCAACCGACTAACGCTGAAATTCCTCCCGCGTTGGGCGGGACCGTACACCATTGTCAACAAACTATCCCCGGTGGTGTATCAGATAAAGATCACCAAAGGGAGAAAGGAACCCACTCTCAAGTGGATACACTGCAACCAGATAAAGTTGCACAAACCCCATGGGATCTACAGGGACGCGTTCACGCTCCCAAGTAGTCTTAAACGGATCCCTTAGCTCGCAGTAACCACTAACAACTAACCTCTAACCTCTAACTCTGATTTCCTAACTCTTTTCACCTTTCAGTGGTAACTGTGAGTAATTCAATAACTGTAACTGATAACTCTGGTTTTCCCTGTCAATGAATCAATTCTCGTTGCAACCGCCGCTGTGTGTACCTTGCGTAACCTCGGGTGCTCACAAGCGAATACCGCTAACATTTCCACTGTAATAGACAAGTCTCGGAGTAACAGCAGCAACTCCAAACGCTTTAAAAAAACGTCGAAAGACACTGTGTCAGTGGTAAACACTCACAGTGAGACTCTAAAACCAACCAAACCAAACTGTAGACCATACACACACTCAAATGGTCGCCTTGCTGATAAATGACACGCTCATAGACATCAGCTCCTCAGTGGACAGCCGAGCAATGAGAAGAATTCTTTGAAGGATCACGCATAACCATTATGTCCCTTACATAATCACTATGTATATCCTTGTCCCTAAATGCATGCAAAGTCCCTCCAAGTTATGATCCTCCTAACATATTTTCTTTTATTATAAACACCTCCCTAAACTTTAAACAAACTAAATGAGACAGCTCTCTCATTTCTTTATTTCACAATAAGTCCTTCTTTAAGTGATAAACTTAATCTATCTCCATTAGCAACGGATATAATACAAACCAAGTAAAGCCCCTTTACACTTGTATACTTTTCCTTAATCACGTTTGCATCATTACACCTGTTATGACGCCAAACTATGTGTTTAACGTGTGGCTTACTCCCTGGTCTGCAAGGATGTCGACACGGAAACTTGTGAAACCAGCTTCGTGTCGAAAGGGGGGACTGTAGCAGATCAGCCTCCAGAACGCCACACGGATTATAACATTTGTTTAATCACTTACAGACCTCCAAACTGTTTCACTAAGGGTCTTCAAGATTAACAACTGTTGTTTCACCATCGGCCTCCAGAGACAGGCCGTGGATGTAAATCTTGAGAAGAAGACATGCTAACCCCGTTTTCTTTCAGATAAAAGGACACCAACGTGTTTTGCCAAGGACAGGAAACTTATTAATGACTTTGTTTTGCTTTTATAAGAATTGGAACTTCGTTCTACCCAGCACCGTGTCAAGGTGACACATGGAACATCACAGACTGCTAGGCGCCATGTCCAAAAGCCGTAGAATCCTGTAGATAAGGTGTCCATCCAGCTTTCTCGAGAACACTTTATTCTAATCCTGATTGACAGTTGAAAATGTCTTTGATCATAGTCGCTCGGGCATGGTCAAACACTACCCCTTTTGGTTTAACTGGACAAATGACTCTGCACTCAAGAAGGACATTTGGTGTTATTTTATTAAAGGACATTTTGTTATTTTATTACTTAGATAGATTGTGAATGTACTAACAATTATACTGTTTGTTTCAGGATGCAGAGTTTTACAAGTCAACTAATTCCTTCCATTCCTACAGAGTTACGTTTTATGTTAATAAAATGTAATGAATATATGTTTTTATAATAAGTCTGACAAATGTTTCTTTGCATAATCCTGCAAGTACGAATGTGTTTGTGTGTTTTACGAAAACCAAGGAAAATAGGGTGAAACAAAAGGAATGTTTAAGACTTAGTTTAAACATTTAAACTCCCCAAAGCAATGCCTTCCTCCGTAAGACACACCCTGTCAAAAGTGTTAAAAGTGACCGCTGGTCAAAAACACGCCTCTGCACTACTCTCGTCTCCTCTTCACTTCGCACTGGACCTCTTGTCCGCTCAGGGCCGAGGCCCTCGAACCTCTCACAAGCTCCGGACCTCGTAACGAGTAAATTTTCTTTGTACTTTAAAGCCTGCAAGTTTAGCTTATAAAGTTTCCTTCACAAAGCTGTTCAAAGTAGCTTACTTCCTGCCAGCCTGCCAACAAAAGGAAGTTGCCTCGCTTTTATTTTTGAAGATTTCCTGCCTGCTAAAGAGTTAGCTTGACTAAAATCTAACTTTCTCGAGCAAGTTTAAGCCAGCAACACAGCCGCTAAACCTTCTCCAGTGGACTTCGCAATAACTTTGAAAGACTCAATTTTACTCGGTGTACGACACTGATGCTAAAAGGCTTGGCTAGTTGTGACAGTAACAGACGCTTTTTGAATCTCCGGGCCCACGGCAGCCCCTCTGGAGAGTGGAAATAACAGGCCATCCTGGAGGCGACAAACGCCATCGGTTGCGACAGGGTTCCGGACAACCTCTAGACCTCTCGCCGCTAAGATCTGAGACCAATCACGACCCCCAGGGTGAGTCTAAACGTTAGTTACACAAGTTTGGCATCTAACTGTCTAAACATAACAGCCTTGGCCTCAGAAACCGTCATCGAACCCCTTTAAATGCTCCGTAACAGCCCCTCATCTAATAATAGAGTTAATAATCAATAGGCCTACTTTCTTTTGTTTCACAAAATCCTCTGAAAGTAAAGTGTTTTATCGTTCTTTGATTTACCCATTCATGTGTCAATAATTATCCCTTTGTGTCATTTCCCTGTCATTATTCACTGTTTAAATTTTTATAATCTTTAATAAAACCCCATAAAGACATTTACTGTTTCAATGTTTAATTCATTAATTTTCAAAACGAGAAGAATTTACTTCCTTTAGATTAATGAGACTAGACTAAACAGTTTCTCTGGAGCTGTTCAAAACTAGAGTGGTGCTCGAAAGAAATTAATATTTTGATAAGCAAAATATTAATTATTACATTTCATAATTAATATTCATATTAATTATTAATTAATAAGACCATATTCCTACAGTCTACAGTCTGTTCTTCTGCACATCTACAGTCTGTTCTAACTGCACATCCACAGTCTGTTCTAATGTAAGTCTACAATCTGTACTACTGCTCATCTATACTCTGTTCTACTGCACGCCTACAGTCTGTTCTTATAAACGCTACAGTCTGTTATACTACACATCTACAATCTCTACTACTGCACTTCTAAAGTTGTTCTAATGCACATCTACAGTCTGTTCTAATGCTCGTCCACAGTCTGTACTACTGCATCTCTAGAGTCTATTCTTCTGCACATTGTCAGTCTCTTCTACTGGACGTTTACAGTCTGTTCTAATGCTTGTCTACAGTCTTTACACGAGCATTAGAACAGACTGTATATGAGTATTAGAAAAGACTGTAAACGCCCAGTAGAACAGACTGACAATGTGCAGAAGAATAGACTGTAGAGATGCACTAGTACAGACTGTAAACGCGCATTAGAACAGACTGTATATGAGTATTAGAAAACACTCTAGACATGCTTTAGAACAGACTGTAGAGGTGCAGTAGTTCAGACTATAGACTAGCATTAGAACAGACTATATATGAGTATTAGAAAATACTCTAGACATGCTTTAGAACAGACTGTAGAGGTGCAGTTGTTCAGACTATAGACGAGCATTAGAACAGACTGTAGATGTGCAGTAGAAGAGACTGTAGAGCTGCAGTATTATAGACTGTCGACAATTATTAGAAAGGACTGTAGACGTGCAGTAGAACGGACTGTAGACAATTATTAGAACAGACTGTAGACTTGCAGTAGAACAGACTGATGATGCTGTAGAAGAATAGACTTTAAAGGTGCATTACTACAGACTGTACACGAGAAATAGAACAGACTGTATATGAGTATTAGAATAGACTGTAGACATAATTTTAGAACAGACTGTAGAGGTGCAGTAGTACAGACTCTAGACAAGTAGTAGTTCAGACTGTCGACTTGCATTAGAACAGACTGTAGATGTGCATTAGAACAGACTGTAGATGTACAATAGAACAGACTGTAGAGGTGCAGTTCAACAGACTGTAGACGTGCAGTTGAACAGTCTTCAGAGCAGCAGTAGTACAGACTCTAGATTGGCTGTAGAACAGACTGTAGACGATCATTAGAATAGACTGTAAACGCCTAGTAGAACAGACTGTCAATGTGCAGAATAATAGATTCTAGAGGTGCAGTAGTACAGACTGTAGATGAGCATTAGATCAGACTGTATATGAGTATTAGAAAACACTGCAGACATGCTTTAGAACAGACTGTAGAGGTCTAGTTGTACAAACTTTAGACGAGCATTAGAACAGACTGTAGAGGAACAGTAGAACAAACTGTAGAGGTCGAGTAGTAAAGACTGTTATTGGGTAATAGAACAGACGATATTCGAGCAATAGAACAGACTATAGATGTGCAGTAGTATAGACTGTAAGAAGCAGTAGTACAGAATGTAGACAATTATTAGAACAGACAGAAGACGTGCAGTAGAAAAGACTGTAGACGAGCATTATAACAGACTGTAAATGTCCAGTAGAACAGACTGACCATGTGCAGAAGAATAGACTGTAGTGGTGCAGTAGTACAGACTGTAGATGAGCATTAGAACAGACTGTATATGAGTATTAGAAAACACTAATAGAAATGCTTTACAACAGACTGTAGAGGTGCAGTAGAACAGACTGTAGACGTGCAGTAGAACAGACTGTAGTTGAGCAGTAGTACATACTGTATACTTGCATAGGAACAGACTGTATATGTGCATTAGAACAGACTGTAGATGTGCAGTAAAACAGACTGTAGACTTGCAATAGAGCAGACTGAAGACGTGCAGTAGAACAGACTTAAGATGCGCTGTAGAACAGACTGTAAACATGCAGTAGAACAGACTGTAGACATGCATTAGAAAAGACTGTAGATGTGCATTAGAACAGACTGTAGATGTGCAGTAAAACAGACCGTAGTTATGCAGTAGAACAGACTGCATTAGAGCAATAGTACAGAATGTAAACTGGCATTAGAACAGACTGTAGAGGTGCAGTTGTACAGACTGTAGATGTGCAGTAAAACAAACTGTAGATGAGCAGTAGTACAGACTGTAGACTTGCATTAGAACAGACTGTAGATGTCAAGTTCTGTGTGTTTTTAACTGACTACAGCTCTGCCCAAACTTGAAAACTGCTTTATCTCTGATGAATGCAAAGGACAACTCAAAACTGTTCTTTCTTTTTCTTTTTTTTCCTAAAGATGATCGGGTGGAACAGAATAGGTTGATAACCTTTAAAATATACAAACCAAAGCAGAAATTAGTTGCAAATAAATCACAAATAACTCAATACCACTTCCTCAAATAGTAAATGTCAAACCAAACAGTCATTTTAATTAACCTATGGTCTCTAATTAAACTTATATAATTTAAACAATACACATGCTTAGAGTAATGTTCACATAAAGTATTCACTATTTGATTTAAATTGGACATTACAACCAAGCAAACAAAATCATACAAAAGTCTTAACTCAACACAAACAAACACACAGTCCACTTTTGTCCTACCAGTTGTGTCCTTGGATAATCAGGAGCTGTGGTCAAAGTTTCTTTTCCTCAGGAACAAGTGAGATGGCCAACTGAGCTTTTACCAAACATTTCAACTGCCATGCACTCTGTGTGTGCGCGCTGGTAATTATGGTCCCAAGAGCACTTCCTGGAAGTTGGTTCCATAACCTTTTGATGCGTGGTTGCCCCTGCAGTTTGGGAGTGCTCTTAGTAATTTGAGTAAAAATAGGCTGAGTGCTCAGGACAACTTGTACCTTGAATTGACATAACAGTAGATGTGCAGTAAAACAGACTGTAAACGTGCAGTAGAACAGACTGCAGTAGAGCAGAGGTACAGACTGTAAACTGGCATTAGAACAGACTGTTGAGATGCAGTTGAACAGACAGTAGACGCAGTTGAACAGACTGTAGATGTGCATTGGAACAGACTAAAGACGTACAATAGAACAGACTGTAGACGAGCAGTAGAACACACTAAAGACCTGCATTAGAACAGACGGTGGACGAGCATTAGAACAGACTGTAAAGTCCAGTAGAACAGACTAACAATTAGAACAGATTGTAGATGTGCAGAAAAACAGACTGTAGACGTGCAGTAAAATAAACTGCAGTAGAGCAGTAGTAAAGACTGTAAACTGGCATTAGAACAGACTGTAGACATGCAGTAGAACAGACTGTAGATGTGCAGTAGAACAAACTGTTGAGGTGCAGTAATACAGACTGCAAACGAGCATTATACAGACTGTAGAAGTGCAGTAACAGACTGTAGATGTGCAGTAGAACAGAATGTAGACGTTTATTAGAACAGACTGTATACCTGCAGTCGGACAGACTGTAGATGTGCTTTAGAAAAGACTGTAGACTATTAAAAATAGACTATAGTCGTGCAGTAGAACAGACTGTAGACGTGCAATAGAACAGACTGTAGAGGTGCAGTTGAACAGACTGTAGATGTGCATTAGAACAGACTGTAGATGTGCATTAGAAGAGACTGTAGACAATTATTAAAATAGACAATAGTTGTGCAGTAGAACAGACTGTAGACAAGCATTAGAAATTACTGTAAACGTCCAGTAGAACAGACAATGTGCAGAAGAATAGACTCTAGAGGTGCATTACTACAGACTGTAGATGAGCATTAGAACATACTCTATATGAGTATTAGAAAACACTGTAGAAATGCTTTAGAACAGACTGTAGAGATGCAGTTGTATAGATTGTAGACAAGCATTAAAACAGACTGTAGAAGTGCAGTACTTCAGAATGCAGATGTGCAGTAGAAAGACTATTGAGGTGCAGTAGTACAGAATGTCGACATTTATTATTGCCCTTCTACTGTCACTTCTAATGCTCGTCTACTGTCTGTATTACTGCACCTCTACAGTCTGTACTAAAGCACATCTACAGTCTGTTCTAATGCTCCCACAGTCTATTCTTATGCAGGTCTTTAGTCTTTACTACTGCACATCTACAGTCTGTTCTAATGGACGCCTACATTCTGTTCTAATGCTCATCTACAGTCTGTTCTATTGTCTACAGTCTTTTCTACTGCACATCAACAGTCTGTTCTAATGCTCATCTACAGTCTGTACAACTGCACCTCTACAGTCTGTTCTACTGCATGTCTACAGTCTGATCTAATGCCATTTTACAGTCTGTACTATTGCTCTACTGCATTCTATTCTACTGCATGTCTACAGCCATTTTTACTGCACATCTACAATCTGTTCTAATTGTCAGTCTGTTATACAATCTACAGTCTGTACTAATTCTGCTCTGAAGTCTGTTCAACTGCACGCCTACAGTCTGTTCAACTGCACCTCTACAGTCTGTACTACTGCACTTCTACAGTCTGTTCTAATGCTTGTCTACAGTCTGTATTACTGCACCTCTACAGTCTTTTATAAATGCATGTCTACAGTGTTTTCTAAAACTCATATACAGTCTGTTCATTTGCTCATCTACAGTCTGTACTACTGCAGCTCTAGAGTCTATTCTTTTGCACATTGTCAGTTTGTTCTACGGGACGCTTACAGTCATTTCTATTGCTCGTTTACAATCTGTTCTAAGGTAATTCTAGAGTCTGTACTACTGCTGCTCTGATTTCTGTTCACCTGCCTACAGTCTGTTTTACTGCATATCTACAATCTGTTCTAATTGTCAGTCTGTTCTACTGGACGTTTACAGCCTGTTCTAAAGCTCATCTACAGTCTGTTCTAAAGCCAATCTAGAGTCTGTACAACTGCTGCTCTGACATCAGTTCAAATGCACATCTATAGTCTGTTCAACTGCACGTCTACAGTCTGTTCTAATGCACATCTACAGTCTATTCTAATGCAAGTCTACAGTCTGTACTACTGCTCATCTACAGTCTGTTCTGAGAAACGTCTACAGTCTGTTCTACTACACATCTACAGTCTGTACAACTGCTCTACTGCAGTCTATTCTACTGCACTTCTACAGTCTGTTCTACTGCACGACTATAGTCTGTATTAATAAATGTCTACAGTCTTTTCTAATGCACATCTACAGTGTGTGCTTGTGGAAGTCTACAGTCTGTTCTAATAATTGTCTAGATTCTGTTCTACTGCATGCCTACAGTCTCTTCTAATAATAGTCAACATTCTGTACCACAGCACCTCTACAGTCTCTTCTACCGCACATCTACAGTTTGTTCTAGTGGTTGTCTACAGTCTGTACTACTTCACCTCTACAGTCTGTTGTAAAGCATGTCTACAGTCTTTTCTAATACTAATGTACAGTCTGTTCTAATGCTCGTAAAGTTTTAACAACTGCACCTCTACAGTCTATTATTCTGCACATCGTCAGTCTTTTCTAATGCACATCTACAGTCTGTTCTATTGTACGCCTACAGTCTCTTATAATGCTACTTTACAGTCTGTACCTCTGCTCTACCGCATTTTGTTCTACTGCACGCCTACAGTCTTTTTATAAACGTCTATAGTCTATTCTACTGCATTTCTACAGTCATTACTACTGTACTTCTAAAGTCTATTCTAATGCTCATCAACAGTCTGTTCTAATGCAAGTCTACAGTCTGTGCTACTGCTCATCTACAGTCTGTACTACTGCACTTCTAAAATCTGTTCTAATGCTCATCTGCAGTCTGTATTACTGCACCTCTACAATCTGTTCTAAAGCATGTCTACAGTATTTTCTAATACTCATATACAGTCTGTTCTAATGTCTACAGTCTGTACTACTGCACATCTACAGTCTCAACTACTGCACTTCTAAAGTCTGTTTCTAATGCACATCTACAGTCTGTTCTAATGCAAGTCTACAGTCTGTACTACTGCTCATTTACGGTCTGTTCTACTGCAGGTCTACAGTCTGTTGTAATAAACGTCTACAGTCTGTTCTACTGCACATCTATAGTCTGTACTACTGCACTTCTACAGTCTGTTCTAATGTACATCTACAGTCTGTTTTACTGCTCATATACAGTCTGTTCTACTGCACGTCTACAGTCTGTTCTAAAGCCAGTCTAGAGTTTGTTCTACTGCTGCTCTGAAGTCTGTTCAACTGCATGTCTGTAGTCTGTTAAACTGCACCTCTACGTCTGTTCTATTGTATGTCTACATTCTGTTCTAATGCACATCTACAGTCTGTTCTAATGCAAGTCTACAGTCTGTACTACTGCTCGTGTACAGTCTGTACTACTGCACCTCTACAGTCTGTTCTAAAGCATGTCTACAGTCTATTCTAATACTCATACACAGTCTGTTCTAATGCTCGTCTACAGTCTCTACTAACGGACCTTTAAATTTTATTCTTCTGCAACATCATTAGTCTGTTTTACTGGACATCTACAGTCTGTTCTATACACGTATATAGTCTCTTCAAATACTCGTCCACAGTCTGTTCTAATGCAGTCTGTACTACTGCACATCTATAGTCTGTTCTATTGCTCGAATACAGTCTGTTCTAATGCCCAATAAAAGTCTTTACTACTCCACCTCTACAGTTTGTTCTACTTCTCCTCTACAGTCTGTTCTACTGCAGGTCTACAGTCTGTTCTAATGCCAGTCTAAAGTCTGTACTACTGCTGCTCTACAGTCTGTTCTACTGCAAGTCTACATTCTGTTCTACTGCACATCTACAGTCTGTTCTAATGCACATCTACAGTCTGTTCAACTGCAAGTCCACTGTCTCTTCTACTGCTCTTCTGCAGTCTGTTCTACTGCACGACTCTAGTCGGTTTTATTAAAGGTCTACAGTCTCTTCTAATGCACATCTACAGTCTGTACTACTGCACCTCTACAGTCTGTTCTAAAGCATGTCTACAGTCTATTCTAATACTCATACACAGTCTGTTCTAATGCTCGCCTACAGTCTCTACTAACGGACCTTTAAATTTTATTCTTCTGCAGCATCATTAGTCTGTTTTACTGGACATCTACAGTCTGTTCTATACACGTATATAGTCTCTTCAAATACTCGTCCACAGTCTGTTCTAATGCAGTCTGTACTACTGCACATCTATAGTCTGTTCTATTGCTCGAATACAGTCTGTTCTAATGCCCAATAAAAGTCTTTACTACTCCACCTCTACAGTTTGTTCTACTTCTCCTCTACAGTCTGTTCTACTGCAGGTCTACAGTCTGTTCTAATGCCAGTCTAGAGTCTGTACTACTGCTGCTCTACAGTCTGTTCTACTGCAAGTCTAAATTCTGTTCTACTGCACATCTACAGTCTGTTCTAATGCACATCTACAGTCTGTTCAACTGCAAGTCCACCGTCTCTTCTACTGCTCTTCTACAGTCTGTTCTACTGCACGACTCTAGTTGGTTTTATTAAAGGTCTACAGTCTCTTCTAATGCACATCTACAGTCTGTTCTAATGCACATCTACAGTCTGTTCTACTGACGTCTACAGTCAGTTCTAAAGCCAATCTAGAATCTGTACTACTGCTGCTCTGAAGTCTGTTTAACTGCAAGTCTACAGTCTGTTCAACTGCACTTCTACAGTCTGGTCTAATGCCATTTTACAGTCTGTACCTCTGCTCTACTGCAGTCTGTTCTATTGCACTTCTACAGTCTTTTTACTGCACATCTACAGTCTGTTCTAATGCACATCTACAGTCTGTTCTAATGCAAGTCTACAGTCTTTACTACTGCTCATCTACGGTCTGTTCTACTGCAGGTCTAAAATCTCTTCTAATAAATGTCTACAGTCTGTTCTACTGCACATCTACAGTCTGTAATACTGCACTTCTACAGACTGTTCTAATGCTCGTCTACAGTCTGTATTACTGCACCTCTACAGTCTGTTCCAAAGCATGTCTAGAGTGTTTTCTTATACTCAAATACAGTCTGTTCTAATGCTCGTCTACAGTCTGTTAAACTGCACCTCTACAGTCTGTTCTAAAGCATGTCTATAGTGTTTTCTAATTCAAATATACAGTTTGTTCTAATGCTTGTCTACAGTCTGAACTACTGCTCTTCTACAGTCTGTTCTAAAGCATGCCTAGAGTGTTTTCTAATACTCATATACAGTCTGTTCTAATGCTCGTCCACAATCTGTTAAACTGCACCTCTAGAGTCTGTTCTAAAGCATGTCTACAGTGTTTTCTAATACTCATATACAGTCTGTTCTAATGCTCATGTACAGTCTGTAGTACTGCACCTAGTCTATTCTTCTGCACATTGTCAGTCTGTTTTACTGGATGTTTACAGTCATTTCTAATGCAAGTCTACAGTCTGTACTTCTGCTCTACTGCAGTCTGTTCTACTGCACCTCTACAGTCTGTTTTACTGCTCATATACAGTCTGTTCTAATGCACATCTACAGTCTGTTCTAATGAAAGTCTACATTTTGTACTACTGCTCACCTACAGTCTGTTCTTCTGCACGTCTACAGTCTGTTCTGATAAACTTCTACAGTCTGTTCTACTGCATATCTACAGTCTATACTACTGCACTTTTAAAGTCTGTTCTAATGCACATCTACAGTCTTTTCTAATGCAAGTCTAATGTTTGTACTACTGCTCATCTACGGTCTGTTCTACTGCAGGTCTACAGTTAATGGATTGGATTTATATTGCGCTTTTCTCCCAAGGGACCAAGGGACTCAAAGCGCCCACAAGCCGTCCATTATTCATTCATACACAGTCACACACTGGTGATGGTAACTACAACTGTAGCCACAGATGCCCTAGGGCAGACTGACAGAGACGTGGCAGCCATTTTGACCCTAAGGCCTCTTTGACCATCACCACATACATTCACTGAACATTCTTAAACATTCATACGAGGCAAGGTGGGTTAAGTGTCTTGCCCAAGGACACAACGACAGAATGAATTGTGGGGAGAGCGGGAATCGAACACACTACCTTCCTGTTGAAAGACGACCGCTCTACCACTGACGCCCTATACAGTCTGTTATAATGAACGCCTACAGTCTGTTCTACTGCACATCTACAGTCTGTACTACTGCACCTCTACAGTCTGTTCTAAAGCATGTCTAGAGAGTTTTCTAATACTAATATAAAGTCTGTTCTAATGCTCGTCTACAGTCTGAACTACTGCACCACTAAAGTCTATTCCTCTGAAGCATTGTCAGTCTGTTCTACTGCAAGTCTACAGTCTGTTCTAATGCCAGTCTAGAGTGTGTACTACTGCGGCTCCACAGTCTGTTCTACTGCACATCTACAATCTCTTCTACTGCACATATACAGTCTCTTCTAATGCAAGTCTACAGTCTTTACTACTGCTCATCTACGGTCTGTTCTACTGCAGGTCTAAAATCTCTTCTAATAAATGTTTACAGTCTGTTCAACTGCAAGTCTACAGTCTGTTCAACTGCACCTCTACAGTCTGTTCTAATGCTCGTCTACAGTCTGTATTACTGCACCTCTACAGTCTGTTCTAAAGCATGTCTAGAGTGTTTTGTAATACTTATATACAGTCTGTTCTAATGCTCGTCTACAGTCTGTACTACTCCATCTCTACAGTCTATTCTTCTGCACATTGTCAGTCTGTTCTACTGGACGTTTACAGTCTTTTTAATGCTCATCTACAGTCATTTCTAAAGCCAATCTAGTGTCTGTACTACTGCTGCTCTGAAGTCTGTTTAACTGCAAGTCTACAGTATGTTCAACTGCACCTCTACAGTCTGTTCTAATGCCAGTTTACAGTCTGTTCTATTGCTCTACTGCAGTCTGTTCTACTGCATGTCTACAGTCTGTTTTACTGCACATCTACAGTCTGTTCTAATGCACATCTACAGTCTGTTCCAATGCAAGTCTACAAGTTGTACTACTGCTCATGTACGGTCTGTTCTACTCCACGTCTACAATCTGTTTTAATAAACGTCTACAGTCTGTTCTGCACATTTACAGTCTGTACTACTGCACTTCTACAGTCTTTTTTTAATGCTCGTCTACAGTCTGTATTACTGCACCTCTACAGTCTGTTGTAAAGCATTTCTAGTAGTGTTTTCTAATACTCATATAGAGTCTGTTCTAATGCTCGTCTACAGTCTGTACTACTGCACCTCTAAAGTCTATTCTTCTGCACATTGTCAGTCTGTTCTACTGGATGTTTACAGTCTGTTCTAATGCTTGCCTACAGTCTGTTGTACTGCACGTCTACAGTCTGTTCTACTGCATGTCTGCAGTCTGTTTTGATAAACGTCTACAGTCTTTTCTACTACACATCTACAGTCTCTACTACTGCACTTCTAAAGTCTGTTTCTAATGCAAGTCTATAGTCTGTACTACTGCTCATTTATGGTCTGTTCTAGTGCAGGTCTACAGTCTGTTTTAATAAACGTCTACAGTCTATAGTCTGTTCTAATGCTCGTCCACAGTCTGTTCTAATGCTAGTCTTAATTCTGTACTACTGCACATCTACGGTCTTTTCTACTAGATGTCTACAGTCTGTTCTAATGCTCGTATACAGTCTGTTGTATTGTACGTCTACAGTCTTTTTAAATGCACATCTACAGTCTGTTCAACTGCACGTCTACAGTCTTTTCAACTGCACCTCAACAGTCTCTTCTAATGCCAGTTTACAGTCTGTACCTCTGCTCTACTGCAGTCTGTTCTACCGCACGTCTACAGTCTCTTTTTCTGCATATCTACAGTCTGTTCTAATGCACATCTACAGTCTGTTCTAATGCAAGTCTATAATCTGTACTACTGCTCATCTACAGTCTGTTCTAATGCGAGTTTATAATCTGTACTACTGCTCATCTACAGTCTGTTCTAATGCAAGTCTACAGTCTGTACTACTGCTCATTTATGGTCTGTTCTACTGCAAGTCTACAGTCTGTTCTAATAAACGTCTACAGTCTGTTCTACTGCACATTTGAAGTCTGCACTACTGCACTTCTACAGTCTGTTCTAATGCTCGTCTACAGTCTGTATTACTGCACGTCTACAGTCATTTTAACTGCACCTCAACAGTCTGTTCTAATGCCAGTTTACATTCTTTACCTCTGCTCTACTGCAGTCTGTTCTACTGCATGTCTACAGTCTGTTTTACTGCTCATATACAGTCTGTTCTACTGCACGACTACAGTCTGTTCTAAAGCCAGTCTAGAGTCTGTTCTACTGCTGCTCTGAAGTCTTTTCAACTGCATGTCTATAGTCTGTTCAACTGCACCTCTACGTCTTTTCTATTGTATGTCTACATTCTGTTCTAATGCACATCTACAGTCTGTTCTAATGCTCGTCTACAGTCTCTACTAACGGACCTTTAAATTATTTTCTTCTGCAGCATCATTAGACTGGTTTACTGGACATCTACAGTCTGTTCTAATACACGTCTATAGTCTGTTCAAATACTCGTCCACAGTCTGTTCTAATGCAGTCTGTACTACTGCACATCTATAGTCAGTTCTATTGCTCGAATACAGTCTGTTCAAATGCCCAATAAAAGTCTTTACTACTCCACCTCTACAGTTTGTTCTACATCTCCTCTACAGTCTGTTCTACTGCAGCTCTACAGTCTGTTTTAATGCCAGTCTAGAGTCTGTACTACTGCTGCTCTGCAGTCTGTTCTACTGCAAGTCTACATTCTGTTCTACTGAACATCTACAGTCTGTTCTAATGCACATCTACAGTCTGTTCTAATGCTCGTCTACAGTCTGAACTACTGCACCTCTACAATCTGTTCTAAAGCATGTCTACAGTGTTTTCTAATACTCATATACAGTCTGTTCTAATGCTCGTCTACAATCTGAACTACTGCAACTCTACAGTCTGTTCTAAAGCATATCTGCAGTGTTTTCTAATACTCATATACTGTCTGTTCTAATCCTCATCTACAGTCTGTACTACTGCACCTCTAGAGTCTATTCTTCTGCACATTCTTAGTCTGTTCTACAGGTTGTTTACTGTTTGTTCTAATGCTCGTCTACAGTCTGTTCCAAAGCCAATCTAGAGTCTGTTCTACTTCTGCTCTGAAGTCTATTCAACTGCACATCTACAGTCTGTTCAACTGCACCTCTACAGTCTTTTCTATTGTTAATAGATAATAATTGTCTAGAGTCTGTTATACTGCACGTCTACAGTCTCTTTTAATAATTGTCAACTTTCTGTACTGCTGCACCTCTACAGTCTCTTCTACTGCACATCTACAGTTTGTTCTAATGGTCGTCTAGAGTCTGTACTACTGGAACTCTACAGTCTGTTCTAAAACATGTCTACAGTCTTTTCTAATACTCATGTACAGTCTGTTCTAATGCTCGTGTAAAGTCTCAACTGCTGCCCTCTACAGTCTGTTCTAATGCACATCTACAATCTGTTCTAATGGAATTCTCCAGTCTGTACTACTGCTCGTCTACAGTTTGTAAAAGTGAGCGAAAATCTCACCCCAGTCTTCCCACGTAGTCAACGGTGGAGGTAGAGCTAAGGTCTCACCTCAGATCTCCCACGTAGGAGCTTGTTCTCGGGACAAGCCTCTTACTTTGTGATCATTCACTGGGTCCACTCTTTGACAGTGGGGAGCAGTTGACGAGCTGGTCAGGTGGAGGAATCTTCTTGCAGTGTTGTGCATGGATCCAAGGGGCTCTTTCTGCGACCTTCACAGCCGTGTGGGTCGTGAGCAGGATCTGATAGGGCCCACACCAGGGTTTGTCTCTCCAGCTGCGCTTCCTCAGGTTTCTCACCAGGATGTAGTCGCCAGGCTGGAGTTTGTGAAACTGGTGGGTGGCCGGTTTGGGCAGGGAATCAAGCACCTGAGATCTAATATTAGAGAGAATATTAGAGAGTGAAATACAATAGGATATCATTGGGTCTGGCAGAGTACTATCGGCCAGTGCTGCAGGTTTAGATGGGGTCCAAACCCAATTCCAGGAGGTAGTCCAAACACTATCTCAAAGGGAGAAAGGTTATTTCGCTTTTACCTGTTGATTCAGATATTTTTGCCAATTTGCGTTTCAGAGTGCCATTTTCTCTTTCTACAGCTCCTCCAGAAGCTGGATGGTAGGAGCAATGAGTTTTCAGGTCAAATTTAAGGTGTTCACTCAGTGTTTTCAAAATGTCATTTACAAAATGAGTACCGTTATCACTGTAATTAGATTCGGAAGTCCCCAGCGAGGAATTATTTCGCTTAAGAGGATTTTTGCTACTGCGTCAGCAGTGCAGTGTTTTGTTGGGAATGCTTCTACCCACTTTGAAAACATGTCAGCTATTACAAGACAGTATTTCTTACCTTCGCAGGGTGTTAACTCAATGAAGTCCATTTAAATGTGGCCAAAAGGCCTGGAGGTGGGTTTGTGACCTCCAACATCTGTTTTGTTGTAGGAGTTACCTTTAGAATTGCTGGTTAAGCAGATGAAGCATTTTGAGCAAAAATCTTCAGCAAATTTGTTAAACCCCACAGTAAACCAATGTCTTTGAAGGTCTTTTCTCATTCCCTCCTTTGATACATGGTCAACGCCATGTAACAATTTTGCAAAAGGCAGGAAGAGGGCTTGAGGAAGACATGGATTGCCATTAGGGCCCATCCAAACACCATTTGTGTTTGTACAGTTTTTCTTTTTCCAAACAGCTTTGTCTGCTGGAGTGGAGATGCGGGCCAAATCAGAGAGTGAAACAATGTCAGAGTGAGTGCAAGTTTGATCCGTTGTCTGGGAGAGTAATGTAACAACATAGGGTGTGAGTGACGCTGCTTTTGCAGCTGCGTCTGCTCGTGCATTACCTAGAGAGACTGTGTCTTTGGCAGAGGTATGTGCAGAACACTTGCATACTGCCACGGCGGATGGGAGTAGCACTGCATCTAAAAGATCAGAAATCAAATCTTTGTGTGAAATGGGTTTGCCATCAGATTTGAGGAATTTTCTGTGGCGCCAAAGTGCTGCGTGGTTGTGTAGAACACCAAATGCATATTGACTGTCTGTGTAAATGTTAACTGTTTTACCAGATGCCAATTGACAGGCTTTGGTCAGGGCAATTAGTTCTGCTGCTTGCGCTGATAACCGAGGACTGAGAGGAGATGACGTCACTGTTGCATGATCATCCACAACTGCATATCCAACGTGTGCAGTACCGGTGGTTGGGTCCTTGGAAGCTGAACCATCTACATAAAAATGAGTTCAGGATTAGAAAGAGGAGTGTCAGTCAAATCAAGTCTTGGCAGACAGATAAGGTCAAGTTCAGAAAGACAACAGTGAGGTTCTCCCTCCTCTGGGAGAGGCAGGAGTGTAGCAGGGTTGAGAGTGTTACAACGTTTAACCTCAACAGTCTCTTCTAATGCCAGTTTATAATCTGTACTACTGCTCATCTACAGTCTGTTCTAATGCAAGTCTACAGTCTGTACTACTGCTCATTTATGGTCTGTTCTACTGCAAGTCTACAGTCTGTTCTAATAAACGTCTACAGTCTGTTCTACTGCACATTTGAAGTCTGCACTACTGCACTTCTACAGTCTGTTCTAATGCTCGTCTACAGTCTGTATTACTGCACGTCTACAGTCATTTTAACTGCACCTCAACAGTCTGTTCTAATGCCAGTTTACATTCTTTACCTCTGCTCTACTGCAGTCTGTTCTACTGCATGTCTACAGTCTGTTTTACTGCTCATATACAGTCTGTTCTACTGCACGACTACAGTCTGTTCTAAAGCCAGTCTAGAGTCTGTTCTACTGCTGCTCTGAAGTCTTTTCAACTGCATGTCTATAGTCTGTTCAACTGCACCTCTACGTCTTTTCTATTGTATGTCTACATTCTGTTCTAATGCACATCTACAGTCTGTTCTAATGCTCGTCTACAGTCTCTACTAACGGACCTTTAAATTATTTTCTTCTGCAGCATCATTAGACTGGTTTACTGGACATCTACAGTCTGTTCTAATACACGTCTATAGTCTGTTCAAATACTCGTCCACAGTCTGTTCTAATGCAGTCTGTACTACTGCACATCTATAGTCAGTTCTATTGCTCGAATACAGTCTGTTCAAATGCCCAATAAAAGTCTTTACTACTCCACCTCTACAGTTTGTTCTACATCTCCTCTACAGTCTGTTCTACTGCAGCTCTACAGTCTGTTTTAATGCCAGTCTAGAGTCTGTACTACTGCTGCTCTGCAGTCTGTTCTACTGCAAGTCTACATTCTGTTCTACTGAACATCTACAGTCTGTTCTAATGCACATCTACAGTCTGTTCTAATGCTCGTCTACAGTCTGAACTACTGCACCTCTACAATCTGTTCTAAAGCATGTCTACAGTGTTTTCTAATACTCATATACAGTCTGTTCTAATGCTCGTCTACAATCTGAACTACTGCAACTCTACAGTCTGTTCTAAAGCATATCTGCAGTGTTTTCTAGTACTCATATACTGTCTGTTCTAATCCTCATCTACAGTCTGTACTACTGCACCTCTAGAGTCTATTCTTCTGCACATTCTTAGTCTGTTCTACAGGTTGTTTACTGTTTGTTCTAATGCTCGTCTACAGTCTGTTCCAAAGCCAATCTAGAGTCTGTTCTACTTCTGCTCTGAAGTCTATTCAACTGCACATCTACAGTCTGTTCAACTGCACCTCTACAGTCTTTTCTATTGTTAATAGATAATAATTGTCTAGAGTCTGTTATACTGCACGTCTACAGTCTCTTTTAATAATTGTCAACTTTCTGTACTGCTGCACCTCTACAGTCTCTTCTACTGCACATCTACAGTTTGTTCTAATGGTCGTCTAGAGTCTGTACTACTGGAACTCTACAGTCTGTTCTAAAACATGTCTACAGTCTTTTCTAATACTCATGTACAGTCTGTTCTAATGCTCGTGTAAAGTCTCAACTGCTGCCCTCTACAGTCTGTTCTAATGCACATCTACAATCTGTTCTAATGGAATTCTCCAGTCTGTACTACTGCTCGTCTACAGTTTGTAAAAGTGAGCGAAAATCTCACCCCAGTCTTCCCACGTAGTCAACGGTGGAGGTAGAGCTAAGGTCTCACCTCAGATCTCCCACGTAGGAGCTTGTTCTCGGGACAAGCCTCTTACTTTTGTGATCATTCACTGGGTCCACTCTTTGACAGTGGGGAGCAGTTGAGCTGGTCAGGTGGAGGAATCTTCTTGCAGTGTTGTGCATGGATCCAAGGGGCTCTTTCTGCGACCTTCACAGCCGTGTGGGTCGTGAGCAGGATCTGATAGGGCCCACACCAGGGTTTGTCTCTCCAGCTGCGCTTCCTCAGGTTTCTCACCAGGATGTAGTCGCCAGGCTGGAGTTTGTGAAACTGGTGGGTGGCCGGTTTGGGCAGGGAATCAAGCACCTGAGATCTAATATTAGAGAGAATATTAGAGTGTGAAATGGGTTTGCCATCAGATTTGAGGAATTTTCTGTGGCGCCAAAGTGCTGCGTGGTTGTGTAGAACACCAAATGCATATTGACTGTCTGTGTAAATGTTAACTGTTTTACCAGATGCCAATTGACAGGCTTTGGTCAGGGCAATTAGTTCTGCTGCTTGCGCTGATAACCGAGGACTGAGAGGAGATGACGTCACTGTTGCATGATCATCCACAACTGCATATCCAACGTGTGCAGTACCGGTGGTTGGGTCCTTGGAAGCTGAACCATCTACATAAAAATGAGTTCAGGATTAGAAAGAGGAGTGTCAGTCAAATCAAGTCTTGGCAGACAGATAAGGTCAAGTTCAGAAAGACAACAGTGAGGTTCTCCCTCCTCTGGGAGAGGCAGGAGTGTAGCAGGGTTGAGAGTGTTACAACGTTTAACCTCAACATTCGGTAGGTTCAGAAGGGTGGTGTTGTAACGTAGCTGACGAGCAGGGGTCAAGTGAGCTGTCTTTTGTTCAGTCAGAATGTTGGAGACAGCATGTGGAGCAAAAGGGTGAGATGACTGTAGCCTACATAGGGACGAGAGGCAATTATTGCTGCTTCACAGGCTGCTAAAGCACGGAGACATGATGGGTGGCCTCTAGCAACTGGATCAAGGTGTGTCGAGAAGTAACCCACAGGCTTCAGCAGCTGTCCCTGTTTTTGGGCGAGAACAGAATTCATACAACCATCACGTTCATCAACAAATTGGAAGAAAGGCTTGTCAGGGTTTGGCAATGCCAATGCAGGGGCTGTCTGTAGTAGCAGTTTCAAATGAGTAAATGCAGAGTCAGCCTCAGATGTCCATGTGAGTTTGGAGTGAAGTGTCATGTCTTTTTTCAGAGTAAGATCACGTAGTGGGCGTTCTACAGTAGAGTAATTTGGAATAAAAGTTCTGCAGTAGGAGCACATGCCAAGGAAAGACAGCATTTGTTTCTTAGTCAATGGTTTTGGGAAGTTGGCAATGGGTATCACCCTGTCTGTAGTAATGCTTTTTTGTGAGTGAGTGATGACATGACCAAGAAACTGAACTTTCTGTTTTACAAACTGAATTTTAGAAAGTGAAACCTTGTGGCCCTGCTCAGCTAGGTGATTTAATAGAAGCAGTGTGTCAGTCTCACACTGCTCCTTCGTGTCTGAACAGAGCATGATATCATCAACGTACTGCAAAATGGCAGAGTGTTGAAGTGTCAAATGAAAGAGACTGTCACGTAATGCCTGACCGTAAACGCTAGGAGCGCAATTTAGGCCTTGTGGCATTCGAGACCAGGAATAGAGTTTTCCTGCAAATTCAAAGGCAAACCAAAACTGGGAGTCTGGATGGACAGGTACAGAGAAAAAAGCATTTGAAATGTCAACCACAGAGAACCATTTTGAAGTTGTTGGAATTTGTGACATGATGGTGTATGGATTGGGACAGATTGGTGCTGGAGAGTGAATAGCTTCGTTCACAGCACGCAGGTCTTGGACAAAACGCCACTCAGTGGGCATTTCCTGTGGTCTGATCTTTTTTACAGGGAAAATTGGAGTACGGCAGGGAGAGTCAGAGCACTCAACAATTACACCTGCTTTCAGCAGAGAGTCAAAGACTGGTTTTATCCCCTGTTCAGCTTCAGGCTTCAGAGGATATTGACGTGCTTTTGGTCTGTATTCGGACTTTGGAGTTAGTTGGAGAGGTTTACAGTTTTTAATTAAACCTACATCATATTTGTGTTTGGCCCACAATGAGTCTGGTAACTGTGTTAACAGTGGAGACACATCACTGGGTGTGAGAGGCTGAGCATCGACTTTTGCGAGTGTGTGACAGGAAGATGGGGTGGAGTCATTTTGAGGAAGAAGGTAGCAGGAGCGGTTACAATTGACTCCTGCAGTGAATGGCACATAGCATGTGTCAAGCTCGTGAGAGTGGTAAATGTCTGGATTATCTGGGTCTTGTTTCCAATCTGTAGCTTTTAAACATTTTGTCATAAAAGACCAACATCACGCCATTGTTTGTTATGTGGTTTGGCTATTGAGACATGCGGGGCTGAGTTTTGGATTTTGAAGAACTTTGACAGTTTGTGAGGTAATGGAACATTATAAGCGCAAAAATCTTGGTTAAAGTACAGTCTGTTCTAATGCTCGTCTACAGTCTGTTCTATTGTACGTCTACAGTCTGTTCTAATGCACATCTACAGTCTGTTCTACTGGATGTTTACAGTCTGTTCTAATGCTCGTCCTACAGTCAGTTCTAAAGCCAAACTACAGTCTGTTCTACTGCTGCTGCTCTGAAGTCTGTTCAACTCCAAGTCTACAGTCTGTTCTAATGCACATTTTACAGTCTGTACTACTGCACTCTAAAGTCTGTTCTAATTGCACTTCTACAGTCTGTTCTACTGCATATCTACAGTCTGTTCTACTGCACATCTACAGTCTGTTCTAATGCAAGTCTACAGTCTGTACTGCTCATCTACAGTCTGTTCTACTGCACGTCTACAGTCTCTACTACTGCACTTCTAAAGTCTGTTTTAATGCACATCTACAGTCTCTTCTAATGCAAGTCTACAGTCTTTACTACTGATCATCTACAGTCTGTTCTACTGCAGGTCTACAGTCTCTTCTAATAAATGTTCATCTACAGTCTGTTCAACTGCAAGTCTACAGTCTGTTCAACTGCACCTCTACAGTCTGTTCTAATGCTCGTCTACAGTCTGTATTACTGCACCTCTAGCAGTCTGTTCTAAAGCATGTCTACAGTCTTTTGTAATACTTATATACAGTCTGTTCTAATGCTCGTCTACAGTCTGTTCTACTCCATCTCTACAGTCTGTTCTTCTGCACATTGTCAGTCTGTTCTACTGGAGTTTACAGTCTTTTAATGCTCATCTACAGTCTGTTCTAAAGCCAATCTAGTGTCTGTACTACTGCTGCTCTGAAGTCTGTTTAACTGCAAGTCTACAGTATGTTCAACTGCACCTCTACAGTCTGTTCTAATGCCAAGTCTACAGTCTGTTCTACTGCTCACTACAGTCTGTTCTACTGCATGTCTACAGTCTGTCTACTGCACATCTACAGTCTGTTCTAATGCACATCTACAGTCTGTTCTAATGCAAGTCTACAGTTGTACTACTGCTCATCTACGGTCTGTTCTACTGCCACGTCTACAATCTGTTTCTAATAAACGTCTACAGTCTGTTCTGCACATTTACAGTCTGTACTACTGCACTTCTACAGTCTGTTTAATGCTCGTCTACAGTCTGTATTACTGCACCTCTACAGTCTGTTGTAAAGCATTTCTAGTAGTGTTTTCTAATACTCATATAGAGTCTGTTCTAATGCTCGTCTACAGTCTGAACTACTACATTTCTACAGTCTGTTCTAAAGCATGTCTACAGTGTCTGTTCTAATACTCATATACAGTCTGTTCTAATGCTCGTCTACAGTCTGTACTACTGCACCTCTAAAGTCTATTCTTCTGCACATTGTCAGTCTGTTCTACTGGATGTTTACAGTCTGTTCTAATGCTTGCCTACAGTCTGTTGTACTGCACGTCTACAGTCTGTTCTACTGCATGTCTGAAGTCTGTTTTGATAAACGTCTACAGTCTTTTCTACTACACATCTACAGTCTCTACTACTGCACTTCTACAGTCTGTTCTAATGCACATCTACAGTCTGTTCTAATGCAAGTCTATAGTCTGTACTACTGCTCATTTATGGTCTGTTCTAGTGCAACATCTACAGTCTGTTTTAATAAACGTCTACAGTCTATAGTCTGTTCTAATGCTCGTCCACAGTCTGTTCTAATGCTAGTCTTAATTCTGTACTACTGCACATCTACGGTCTTTTCTACTAGATGTCTACAGTCTGTTCTAATGCTCGTATACAGTCTGTTGTATTGTACGTCTACAGTCTTTTTAAATGCACATCTACAGTCTGTTCAACTGCACGTCTACAGTCTTTTCAACTGCACCTCAACAGTCTCTTCTAATGCCAGTTTACAGTCTGTACCTCTGCTCTACTGCAGTCTGTTCTACCGACGTCTACAGTCTCTTTTTCTGCATATCTACAGTCTGTTCTAATGCACATCTACAGTCTGTTCTAATGCAAGTCTATAATCTGTACTACTGCTCATCTACAGTCTGTTCTAATGCGAGTTTATAATCTGTACTACTGCTCATCTACAGTCTGTTCTAATGCAAGTCTACAGTCTGTACTACTGCTCATTTATGGTCTGTTCTACTGCAAGTCTACAGTCTGTTCTAATAAACGTCTACAGTCTGTTCTACTGCACATTTGAAGTCTGTACTACTGCACTTCTACAGTCTGTTCTAATGCTCGTCTACAGTCTGTATTACTGCACGTCTACAGTCATTTTAACTGCACCTCAACAGTCTGTTCTAATGCCAGTTTACATTCTTTACCTCTGCTCTACTGCAGTCTGTTCTACTGCACGTCTACAGTCTGTTTTACTGCTCATATACAGTCTGTTCTACTGCGACTACAGTCTCTTCTAAAGCCAGTCTAGAGTCTGTTCTACTGCTGCTCTGAAGTCTTTTCAACTGCATGTCTATAGTCTGTTCAACTGCACCTCTACGTCTTTTCTATTGTATGTCTACATTCTGTTCTAATGCACATCTACAGTCTGTTCTAATGCTCGTCTACAGTCTCTACTAACGGACCTTTAAATTATTTTCTTCTGCAGCATCATTAGACTGGTTTACTGGACATCTACAGTCTGTTCTAATACACGTCTATAGTCTGTTCAAATACTCGTCAAATGCCCAATAAAAGTCTTTACTACTCCACCTCTACAGTTTGTTCTACATCTCCTCTGTTCTACTGCAGCTCTACAGTCTGTTTTAATGCCAGTCTAGAGTCTGTACTACTGCTGCTCTGCAGTCTGTTCTACTGCAAGTCTACATTCTGTTCTACTGAACATCTACAGTCTGTTCTAATGCACATCTACAGTCTGTTCTAATGCTCGTCTACAGTCTGAACTACTGCACCTCTACAATCTGTTCTAAAGCATGTCTACAGTGTTTTCTAATACTCATATACAGTCTGTTCTAATGCTCATCTACAATCTGAACTACTGCAACTCTACAGTCTGTTCTAAAGCATATCTGCAGTGTTTTCTAATACTCATATACTGTCTGTTCTAATCCTCATCTACAGTCTGTACTACTGCACCTCTAGAGTCTATTCTTCTGCACATTCTTAGTCTGTTCTACAGGTTGTTTACTGTTTGTTCTAATGCTCGTCTACAGTCTGTTCCAAAGCCAATCTAGAGTCTGTTCTACTTCTGCTCTGAAGTCTATTCAACTGCACATCTACAGTCTGTTCAACTGCACCTCTACAGTCTTTTCTATTGTTAATAGATAATAATTGTCTAGAGTCTGTTATACTGCACGTCTACAGTCTCTTTTAATAATTGTCAACTTTCTGTACTGCTGCACCTCTACAGTCTCTTCTACTGCACATCTACAGTTTGTTCTAATGGTCGTCTAGAGTCTGTACTACTGGAACTCTACAGTCTGTTCTAAAACATGTCTACAGTCTTTTCTAATACTCATGTACAGTCTGTTCTAATGCTCGTGTAAAGTCTCAACTGCTGCCCTCTACAGTCTATTCTTTTGCACATCTACAGTCTGTTCTAATGCACATCTACAATCTGTTCTAATG
>JALDNG010002517.1:0-37622 GCA_024349245.1 Neodontobutis hainanensis | reverse complement strand
TTACATTACATTAGATTTGGTCATTTAGCAGACGCTCTCCAGTGTTATTTAGTCGCCACACAATAAGCACAGACAACAGGCTGGTCTTAGCGGTACCTCTCTCTGGGGGTTCTTAGAGCTGTTGAACTGGGACCTGTACTCTGAAGCTGGTTCACGTTCTCTTTGTGAGTCTGGGCTGTTCAGTCTCAGGTGCTGTTCGTTTTGCAGGAGGTTAGTGTAATGTAGTGTTTTTCCTCATGTTCACGCTCTCCCACATGAGTCTGTGATTGGTCGTTTAGTGATGACTCCGCCTGTTTCACATGAACACGCTCTCACTCCAGAGAAACCCAGGGTTAACTCTAGAGTTCATGAGCCACTGATCCAGGGATTGTTCGGTTTAGTCTAAACTGTAGGAGAGAACTGTCTGGGGTAACTGGCTTTGGTTTCAGTCACAGAGCTGGAGCTGTGGTGCATTTACAGACGCATTACATTTAGACAAAGCTGTTAATCCACTAAAAGTAACATGCCAGACTTCTTCTCCGTCAACTGTGTTGTCAGAGGCTGTCGGCGCTAGAATGCAGACTCCTTTGAGTTCTGTTAATGCGTGTCCTCCTCTCGTTGCTGAAATTGAACGTTCTAATTGGTTTTCTCTATCCTTTGCTTTGAAGTTGGCTGGAGTCAAAAAGAAGTTGGTTCCAAAAACACAGAGGCCCTTTACATTAAAGCGGAGCCAGAGCTTAGCATCAAACAGAAAGAAGAGGACGAAGACTTCCTCAGTTTCCCACTGAATATTGTAAAAGTTGAAGACGACGAAGACAAGTCGTGGCTGCTTCATCGAGCGACTGCGGAGATCAGAGAGGAGGCTAACGGAGCAGAAGCAGGCTGCAGCTCAGACACACACACACATTTACAGTCGGACAGCGAAGAACAGACGAAACTCCTCCGACACCGACGACTCCTCCGACTGGGAGCCTCCAGACACTTCCACTCCACGATTAGGATCAGAGAGAAACTCCTCCGACACAGACTCTGAGGATTTAAAGACCGACAGCGACGGAAAAGGCCAAACGAAACGACACGAATGCTGTGTCTGTGAGAAGAGCTTTCGAGATAACTCGGCTTTACAAAGACACGTGCTGACTCACACCACAGAGCGACCCTTCAGCTGTTCAGTCTGCAACAAAAGCTTTACTCGAAAAGACAATCTCAACTTGCATTTGACTACTCACTCTGGAAGTAAACCGTTTAACTGCTCTTTTTGTGAGAAAAGCTTTACTCGAAAAGGCACTCTCAATCTGCATCTGGCAACTCACTCTGGAAACAGACCGTTCAGCTGCTCATTTTGTGAGAAAACCTTTGTCCGAAAAGACTCTCTTAATCTTCATCTGGCCGTTCACACCGGACAGAAACCTTTCTCCTGTTCGTTTTGTAAAAAGTGCTTCACTCGGAAAGATCATCTGAACTTACACGTAGCGGTTCACACAGGAGAGAGACCCTTCAGCTGCTCAGTTTGTGATAAAGCCTTCACCAACAAAGCTATTCTCAGGGACCATTTAAAAACTCACTCGGGAGAGAAGCCGTTTGTTTGTTCCGAATGTGGAGCCAGATTTAACCGAGAGCAGAACTTACTCCGTCACATGAGCGTTCACAGCGGAGAAAGACCCTTCAGCTGCACCGTGTGTCACAAGACCTTTTCACGGAAAGGTTACCTGAACTCCCACATGATCATCCACACCGGAGAGAAACCCTTCAGCTGTTCCGTTTGTGGTAAATGTTTTTCCGACAGGAGCAGTGTTCGGGGTCACATGAGGACACACACGGGAGAAAAGCCCTTCAGCTGTTCGCTTTGTAACCGAGGGTTTTCGAGCAAAGCGAACGTTCAGCAGCACCTGAGGTCTCACACAAAAGAGAGAACAGTTACTGAGTCTGCGTCAGCGGCGGAGCAGAAAGAAGACGAGTCAGGGACAGCCTCAGTATGAACTCAAAAAAGATGGACAATACAGATTTGGTATTTCAAGTGATTTTTCTCTGATCATCTTTTTTTTTGACGGTGTAAATATGACCAGAACAGTATTTCAGTGTTGTGCACATAACCAATACAACACATCAAAAACTCAATATTTATAGTAAGTTTAAAGTGAAATACAAAACAGATATTTGACACTTCTCATAATTTATTCATAGTTTTTTATTAGCACTTTACCAGTGTTATAGAACATCACTGGAGTTAGGTGGGTTAAATGTCTTGCCCAAGGACACGACGACAGTATGTGGGGGAGAGCGGGGTGCTATGATGTTTTGAGATGTTTCAAGCGGGGATGGAACTACTCACCGGCCGGTCCACTGAGCTACTGCTGCCCTTGATAAAGGACGACTGTCGGATTTTAGTGTGATCACCATGTTGCAGGTTTACACCCCCCCTCATTATCGTAGGCCTTAACCACAGCTTTCATAAACTCATTAAACGTCTACAGACTTTTTCAAACAATTTTTGTCTCAATTTTCTAATACAAATGGCTTTTTCCAAGGGATAAACGGGGCGGCAGTGGCTCAGTGGTAGAGCGGCCGTCCTTCAACCG
The DNA here is from genome assembly GCA_024349245.1 of Neodontobutis hainanensis. Taxonomy (NCBI): domain Eukaryota; kingdom Metazoa; phylum Chordata; class Actinopteri; order Gobiiformes; family Odontobutidae; genus Neodontobutis; species Neodontobutis hainanensis. The sequence continues at coordinate 35,064 of JALDNG010002517.1, read as the reverse complement.
GAAGGTAGTAGGTTCGATTCCCGCTCTCCCCACAGTTCATACTGTCGTTGTGTCCTTGGGCAAGACACTTAACCCACCTTGCTCCCGGTGTCCGTAGCACTGGTGTATAAATGTGTGTGACTGTGGAGGTGTGTTTGGAGGTGGTAGGAGAAGGTTGAGCGCCGTTTGTGTGGCAGCCCCCCCTCTCTGTCTGCCCCAGGAGTGGACCCCCTGTGTGTGTCCCAGGAGTGGACCCTCTCTGTCTGTCCCAGGACAGGACCCTCTCTTTCTGCCCCAGGAGTGGACCCTCTCTGTCTGTCCCAGGACTGGACCCTCTCTGTCTGCCCCAGGAGTGGACCCTCTCTGTCTGCCCCAGGAGTGGACCCTCTCTGTTTGCCCCAGGAGTGGACCCTCTCTGTCTGCCCCAGGACTGGACCCTCTCTGTCTGCCCCAGGAGTGGACCCTCTCTGTCTGCCCCAGGAGTGGACCCTCTCTGTCTGTCCCAGGAGTGGACCCTCTCTGTCTGTCCCAGGACAGGACCCTCTCTGTCTGTCCCAGGAGTGGACCCTCTCTGTCTGCCCCAGGACTGGACCCTCTCTGTCTGCCCCAGGAGTGGACCCTCTCTGTCTGCCCCAGGAGTGGACCCTCTCTGTCTGCCCCAGGACTGGACCCTCTCTGTCTGCCCCAGGACTGGACCCTCTCTGTCTGCCCCAGGACAGGACCCTCTCTGTCTGCCCCAGGAGTGGACCCTCTCTGTCTGCCCCAGGAGTGGACCCTCTCTGTCTGCCCCAGGACAGGACCCTCTCTGTCTGTCCCAGGACAGGACCCTCTCTGTCTGCCCCAGGAGTGGACCCTCTCTGTCTGCCCCAGGAGTGGACCCTCTCTGTCTGCCCCAGGACTGGACCCTCTCTGTCTGCCCCAGGAGTGGACCCTCTCTGTCTGCCCCAGGAGTGGACCCTCTCTGTCTGCCCCAGGACTGGACCCTCTCTGTCTGTCCCAGGACTGGACCCTCTCTGTCTGTCCCAGGACTGGACCCTCTCTGTCTGTCCCAGGAGTGGACCCTCTCTGTCTGCCCCAGGAGTGGACCCTCTCTGTCTGTCCCAGGACTGGACCCTCTCTGTCTGCCCCAGGAGTGGACCCTCTCTGTCTGCCCCAGGACTGGACCCTCTCTGTCTGCCCCAGGAGTGGACCCTCTCTGTCTGCCCCAGGAGTGGACTCTCTCTGTCTGTCCCAGGACAGGACCCTCTCTGTCTGCCCCAGGAGTGGACTCTCTCTGTCTGTCCCAGGACAGGACCCTCTCTGTCTGCCCCAGGACTGGACCCTCTCTGTCTGCCCCAGGAGTGGACTCTCTCTGTCTGCCCCAGGACTGGACCCTCTCTGTCTGTCCCAGGACAGGACCCTCTATGTCTGCCCCAGGACTGGACCCTCTCTGTCTGCCCCAGGACTGGACCCTCTCTGTCTGCCCCAGGACTGGACCCTCTCTGTCTGCCCCAGGACAGGACCCTCTCTGTCTGCCCCAGGAGTGGACCCTCTCTGTCTGCCCCAGGAGTGGACCCTCTCTGTCTGCCCCAGGAGTGGACCCTCTCTGTCTGCCCCAGGACAGGACCCTCTCTGTCTGCCCCAGGAGTGGACCCTCTCTGTCTGCCCCAGGAGTGGACCCTCTCTGTCTGCCCCAGGACTGGACCCTCTCTGTCTGCCCCAGGAGTGGACCCTCTCTGTCTGCCCCAGGACTGGACCCTCTCTGTCTGCCCCAGGAGTGGACCCTCTCTGTCTGCCCCAGGACTGGATGTGTGTGAATGGGGCGAGTGGAAGCACCATGTAAAGCGTTTTGGGAGCCTGAGAAGGGTGCAGGAAAGCGCTATATAAATGCATGCCATTTACCATAAAAATCAGCCTTTAGTTTGGTCTTTTTTTCTAAAATACTATCATTATTTGTTTACTCTAGCTGTTCTTATGACACCTAAGATAAAGTCTTAAAATGATTAAATCTGTGTTTATTAGGATGTCCTTTGATGTAGGTTTGGATTTGTTTTTTATTAACTCAACACTGTAATGCTGTTTAACTTCACATGAAGCCCAAGTACAGATGGAATAGTTTACAAAGTATAGCAGCAAAACACATAAGAACCGCGTCTCGTCCCAGAACAGATTCTGCTGGAGAGAAGAACAAATGGCATTTTGTGCAGCCCTGGTTTAGGAGTTCCTGCAGCTTGTTCTTGATACATTGGCCGAATCCAAAACCGGTTATAAGATAGCTCCTGATTCCTGTTCCTAACCACTTTTCCTTAACCTTTGTGAGCCTCGTCATGAGGTCAACAGTAAGACGTTAGGAGGTTCCTTTTTGATAAAGGAAAGGAGCTTCAGTGGTGTTTTCACATTTCCAACTCCACTAACTTCTCAACAGAAACACGAGGAGCTTAATAAAAACTACACATCCCAAAAATGGACTACAACAAGCACACCTTCTCCTCCACTGAGCAAAGCGCTGCGTTTAACTAGCCCGGTATACCAGACCGTCCTCTGGTCCCTTCCTCACAGTGAATCCCTTCTCTCTGGGATTTTGAGGACGGGCTGCAGCAGGATGTGGTGTCTCGGCTCACGCGGCTGGTCCAGAACATTCAACACGTTGGACGCTGTGACCGAGAGGCCGTTTATTTCTGCTCTGTTAACTAGCGACGCTAACGTGCTGTGTAAGTTCACGTCCAGTGTTCCTCTGATTGGTTAACATTGAATGCAATCAACATGACACCAGACTAACTTTGTATAGAACAGGAAAGGTTATAAGCGGCATAAGATTTGGCTTTTCACAAATGTAAAGGAATGTGCTCAAAGTGTTTTACTGTACGGTAACAAACGTCCAGAGGTCCCCAGGCTAAACAAGGCACAGACTCCTTACTAAAGCGGTAAGAAAGAAGTTTGGACAGTTCCAAATATTATAATGGTTTCGGATTCAGTTCTGAGCGGAACTCTTTTCTTGTGGGTGTCTGAGAACCATTGAGTGTATTGTCACAAATCGGAAGTGGGTGTGGTTAATAAGTAAAAGTTAGGAGTACGTTTCTTATGAAGTATGGAAAGTCCTGGCCAGAACTAACTATGTTATTCTTCTAAACATAGTTTTATTTATTTTTTTAATCTTTGTTTTTAAATAGTTTTATTGTCTTTTGCTTTTATTTTGTAAAGCAATGTGTAATCTTGTTTTGAAAAGTGCTGTACAAATACAGTATAATTACACTAAGGCACAGTAACACAGTCACATGGCTTGGGTTAAGATTCCAAGGGTTCTTAATTAAAGTTACATTTTAATCCCTCATGAACTTTGTGGAGATCAATTTCAGTCAATTTGCATCTGTCGTTTTTTTTTTATTCCTCTTTTTTTTAAGGGAGGAACATTTTTAGAGTGTAGCCCTGAGCTGATAACAGAACAGAACAGAATGCCTTTATTGTTTTTGAACAAAGACAGACCCAGTAAAGTGTCCTGAAAAGTACAGATAGTAATGTCTGTGAAGGTTCTCAGTCATCCAGGACGTCTTGAAGAAACAGTTTAAGTAAAAGCATCTGGACTCAGTTTTCAAGGTGAAGATGTTTCGTCTCTAATTCCAAGAGACTTTATCAATTCTGAGTTCAACTGTAAGAGAGCTGAGCTTATAGCTCTAGAGGAGTTTAACCCGAAACTAACGACCCTGCTCCATTCAGGTGCAGGGTCGTTAGTGTCATTGTTCTATTCAGGTGCTATGTTTGTTCTAGGATGAGGCTCTTTTAGGTTTAAGAACACTGTTGTAAATACCTCTCTTTCACGACTAACGACAGTGAGAGCAGAACAACCTGGTCCATCAGGTTTGGTTTCAGGTTAAGCCCCTCCCTCTAGAGATAAAGCTCAGCTCTCTTACAGTTGAACTAAGAATTGATAAAGTCTCTTGGAATTAGAGACGAAACGTCTTCACCTTGAGAACTGAGTCCAGATGCTCTCACTAACCTTTTCTTACAGATGCTAATAAAAACAGGTTTCTGTGGCGAATGGGTGAGGTCTGGGTGTGTGGTTTAGAGACAGTGGCTCAGAGGAAAAGACTGGAGCTGTAGCCGAGCTGAAGAGATGAGGACGGTCAGAGAGACAGATGAACGAGACACGAAGCTCTAAGAGAAGAAGATGAAGTGAGGAACAGATGGAGGCAGATGATTTCCTCTGAAGGAAACACTCCTGTATGGTTTTTCTGAGAACAGTAGATGGTTTCTTCGAGGATTCTTCTGACTCCTTAAGAGCAGCTGTTGTACCACAGTGATGCAGTGCAGCAGTACTCTCAATGGTTGTGCAGTGGAAGTGCACCAGAAGCTTTTGCTTAGATGGTAATTTTGGAGAAGCCTCAGGAATGGTTTTATAGCTACAGGCACACCACTCAAAGTCTGGATTTCTCTTCTGTAGGATGTCCAAGCTTCATCCAATAATCGTGGTGTTATCAGCTAATTTTATGATAGTAGTAGTTGATAAGTGAGTGGATGTACACTCGTAAGTGCACTGAGCAGTTCTTTATTTCTTCATCTGTTGTAGTAAAAGGAAGTAGATGATGACTACAGATCTATCTGGAGTGGATCTGCTGCTGTCCTCTGCTGCAGTGAAAGACTCTGCTGTGTACTACTGTGCTGTGAGGCCCACAGTGACAGCAAACCCACAGTCTCTGAACAAAAACCTCTGGAGCAAAGACAACACAATACTGCACTAGCTCCACTAGAGGGAGACACTCACTGTGAAGCTTCAGACTAAACACAGACGCAGCAAACCCAACTGTCACTGTCAGAAACTAAGCAGACTTCAGAAACTTCACATGAGGATCACTCAGCTGTGTTTTGGACATGTTTCCTTTAATGGCAGCACTGCTCCTGCTTTTGTTGAGTGGTAAGTCTTATTTAAACCTATGTTCACACTTTATTACATCCACTGAACACTTACTGAAGCACAGAGCAAGAAGCAGCAGGAAATATGTTTCTAACTTCTACATTCATTTGTTTTCATGTAGGAGTCAAATGTGAAGAACTCACTCCACTAAAGCCTGAGGTCCACAGTTTAGAAGGAGCCTCTGTCTCTGTGGAATACTCTTATCATAAAGAACCAACTTCCAGTGATTATTTCTACTGGTATCGACAATATCCTGGAAAACCTCCAGAGTTCCTGATTTCACATTCAGGAACAGGAGATTTATTTAAAAAGATATCTTCAAAATTTCAGTTTGAAGTGAAGGAAAGGCATCTCCATCTGCTGCTGTCCTCTGCTGCAGTGAGAGACTCTGCTGTGTACTACTGTGCTGTGTGGCCCACAGTGACAGCAAACCCACAGTCTCTGAACAAAAACCTCTGAGAGAAAACAGCACAATACTGCACACGTCCACTAGAGGGAGACACTGAGACACAGCTGTGACTCTGACTGAAGCTGATTCTTTAAAACTGATGTTGTCAGTCCAACATTAGTGCAGTTACAGCTTGTAGCTTCAGGGCAAAGAACACAGCTTAACACCATTTGTCTCAGTTTCATAAACACATCAAAAGTAGACTCCATCATCTTACATTTTGTGTAAGTCAAAGAAATACCTGCCTTTAGCTCACAAATAAGAACAAATCTTATAGTTCAATCCTATAGAACTCTTTGAAAATGTTCCAATGTTTTCCATTCTCCCAAATACTCAGCAGAGAAAATAAATGTTTAAATTTTAGTCAAGGCCACAATTTTCTTTTATTAGTCAATCATTATTGATATTTAAAATCCTGAATAAGTTTGTATATTTTTAACAAAGACACAGTGAATGTGTCGATGAATGAATCGACACAGAACTCCTTCGACCCCACAGCCATTCACTTTTAGAACACATCTGACAGATCGACCGAAGAGTCTTATGCAGTTGTTAGAAGGAGTTCTTGTGTCGTTCTGTCCTGCAGTTCACTGATCTCAGACCAACACTGGCTGCTCTCTGATGTTTCAAAAGCAGAATGCAGGAGATGGTCCATGTTGTTCAGTAGAGCGTCTGTCCTGTTGTGTGTCTGTTGCTCCACTGCTTCAGGGCCCGTCCACACGAAGACGTGTATCACTGTATACGTATACATTTTTTATTGTATTGGCGCACGGATCCGGCGTTTTGGCGACTGAAACCGCTATTTTTTGAAACCGTGTCCTAAAGTGGATAAATCTGAAAACGACACCTACAGCCAATCCGTATATTTTGTGAAACGATGATGTCATCACATCACGTGTCGGCTGCGTCACACGTAACAGCAACAACAATAATGCCGGACTACATCATTGTGTTCGTGCTGCAGAAGCTACTAAGCCTACTAGCTTTTTTACAGCAAAATCTATTGCTTCTATGCAATTGTGGTGAGCAACAAGCAATAATGGACAACATCATAAGCCACATGCTCTTAGATCCACCGTGATAGACAACCAGGAGAGCTACCAGGAGAAAATTTTGGAAAAGCCAAGGTAGAACAAGCAGTTGGTGGGACAACTTTGTCAATGGCGTTGTTGTGGAAGATGAATGGAGGGAGAATTTACGCATGTCCAAAGCATCTCTTGACGCTCTGAGCGAGGAACTCAGTCCGTATATTGAAGGGCAAACAACAAACATGAGGGCACCAATTACTATACTCAAAAGGTTTGCGTTAACTCTAAGGAAGACTGCTAACGCCTTCGGCGTGTCGCGACAGGCTGTGTCTGTTGTTGTCAGGCTAACGTGCAAAGCTATCGTTGTCCACCTGGGTCCAAAGTACATCAAGTTGCTTTTTACGGAGTCCGAGGCCGAGGATCTGGTTTTGCGTTTCCATCGTGCTCATGGCATGCCACAGTGTTTGGGAGCGGTCGACGGCACACACATAGAAATCAAGCAGCCGTCTGCCAACTCGATGGACTGCATCAACAGGAAAGTTAAAGAGTTAGTCATTAACACTAATAAAACATCTGCAGCAGTTGTTTCCATCCATCTTCTACCGCTTATCCGGGGCCGGGTCGTGGGGGCAGCAGTCTAAGCAGAGACGCCCAGACATCCCTCTCCACAGACACTTCCTCCAGCTCTTCCAGGGGGATACCGAGGCGTTCCCAGGCCAGCCGAGAGACATAGTCCCTCCAGCGTGTCCTAGGTCTTCCCCGGGGTCTTCTCCCGGTGGGACATGCCCGAAACACCTCCCTAGGAAGGCGTCCAGGAGGCATCCGAAACAGATGCCCGAGCCACCTCAGCTGGCTCCTCTTAATGTGGAGGAGCAGCGGCTCTACTTTGAGCTCCTCCCGAGTGACCAAGTTCCTCACCTTATCTCTAAGGGAGCGCCCCGCCACTCTGCGGAAAAAGCTCAGACCCAAAGCTCATGACCATAGGTGAGAGTAGGAACGTAGATCGACCGGTAAATCGAGAGCTTTGCCTTACAGCTCAGCTCCTTCTTCACCACGACAGACCGGTACATCGACTGCATCACTGCAGAAGCTGCTCTGATCCGTCTGTCGATCTCACGTTCCCTCCTTCCCTCACTCGTGAACAAGACCCCGAGATACTTAAACTCCTCCACTTGAGGCAGGAGCTCTCCACCAACCTGAAGGGGACAAGCCACCCTTTTCCGACTGAGAACCATGGTCTCAGACTTGGAGGTGCTGATCCTCATCCCAGCCGCTTCACACTCGGCTGCAAACCGTCCCAGTGCAGCTGAAGGTCCTGGCTTGATGGAGCCAACAGGACAACATCATCTGCAAAAAGCAGAGACGAGATCCTGTGGTCCCCAAACCAGACTCCCTCCGGCCCCTGGAGAGGGTTTAGAGCTGGTCCAGTGTTCCACGACCGGGACAAAAACCACATTGTTCCTCCTGAATCTGAGGTTCAACTATCGGCCGAATTCTCCTCTCCAGTACCTGGCGTAGACTTTCCCGGGGAGGCTGAGGAGTGTGATCCCTCTGTACACACCCTCCAGTCCCCCTTCTTAAAAAGAGGGACCACCACCCCGGTCTGCCAGTCCAGAGGTACTGTCCCCAACCGCCACGCGTTGTTGTTTTTAATTAAAGCTTTATTCGAAATATAGCCGGCTTTGTCCTTTCCTCAAAAGTGTACCTGTGTTGATGGACCAGTCCAGCTGTTAACACCTGAGCCAGTTTCTTTCCCTCTCACCCGCTCCAACGCCTGTGTCCGAAAGCGCTTATCTCCCTCTAAAGCCTCGGCCTCTGGTGCACTGTCCACACCAAGCTGTCCTCCAGCCTTTCCTGGGCGCAAGCGCATAGCAGAGCAAAAAAAAGAGCCGACACTAATCACTGACCAAGATGGTCTCCCACTGCCACCTGCAGCTACACTGGCCCCAGGACCGGCCTGTCTGAGAGCTGCTGCTTCAGAAAGCTACCTTGAATTTAATGTCCACTGATATGTTCAAAACTTTTTAGTTGTCTTTTTAAGGATTTTTGGACATACCTCTCTGGAATCTTTCCAACAAGTCTTAAACACACTGTCATTACACCAATTTTTAAGAAGACGACTCTTGACCCTTTTGTTCTAAATAATTATCGCCTTATCTCAAACTTACCTCTTTTTGCAAAATAATTGAAAAAGTTGTCTTTCTGCAACTCTATGATTATTTACCACAAAATGAGTTACTAGATACTTTTCAATTAGGTTTAAGAAGAAATAACAGCACTAGACTGCCCTGGTTAGAGTTCTGAATGATCTCAAGGCCTCTGTTCTGGTCCTCTCAGATCTTAGCGGTCTTTCAGGGACAGTCCTTCACTGTTGTTCCTCTGAGCTTGTATCGAGCCTAAAGTCAGTAATAAGAGGGATGACTTCAGTCTCATTTTAATGAGGGGCACTGGAGACATGGGGCTAGAAGCTGAGGCCTGTTTATTTATGTCTAAGTTTACACATTTAATCTCTCATAAAGTCACTGTGTTTTGTAGAAAATGTCTTAGTGACTGTTCTCTCTGTATTTGACATCATCGTATTTGTTTGTGTGGATTTAACAGAAACAGAGCTGGAGGAGGAGTGGGGGCTGAGTGAGTGGGGGACAGTGTAGTGTCAGTATGTTGTGTTTCTGATCAACACTGAACTCATATCCAGTCAGGTTTTCCCATCATGCACTGCCTCAGATGCTGCTGTTGATCTCAGTTTGAGTTTGAGTGGCTCCTCTCAGGACGCACTCTTCTCTGTCCAGGCTGCAGGACCCAGAGGAGGCGTCCAGCTGCTAAATGTGTCTGTAGCCTCTGCTTCCTTCTGTGTTGTCTGTCTCCTGAGTGTGGCAGCTCCTGTCTGCAGAGATTCACATCAACCTACAATTGAAACTATTTTAAAATGCCTCCTCAGAGTCAGGACCATCAGGGATTGAGACGGTTGAAGAGTTTTTACCCATAAGCCTCCCTCTGATAAACTCTGAAACTTGGACTTTCTTAGTTGCATCATTTCATTTTCATTTAAATATATTTTTATCATTACCTTCTGACTCTGGGTCATATTGCTATAAAATATTAACTGTAGGATTGAATACATTCTAATTTATGAAATGAGTCGAGTGTCTAGTCCATGAACTTTATTAATATGAAGACGTTAGTCTAACGTTGGTAAAATATTTTATTTGTTTTGGACTATATATTGTGTTCTATGCTTAAATGTTAGTGCACAGTTTGAGGCTTAACTGAGATTCTGATGAATATAGGCTTCTCTTAAAATCTGAGTTGAGTTAAATAAGTTTAATTAACCTCCAGAGCCCTGTCTGTGAGGTTCTGTGTGCAGCCAGTGTGACGTGGGCTTTATAGTGACGTAGTGATGCATTCACAGACAGCTGTTTCCTTCAGGTTGGGCTTGAGCAGCTTGTGTTTCTGTCATAAAGACTCACTGTATGGCCTCTGTACCATCTCCTGCTCAGTGGCCTCTCACTGCAGACATGAAGCACTGGCTGAGAAACCTCCTGCTTCTGACTCTCTGGATAGGTAACTCTTTAAACCTACTGACTCTTCTCCTCCAATCAATCATCTTTATTGATCCATGTCTTCCTCTTCCTCAGAGTGTAAAGGTCAAGACACAGTGACCCAGACAGGACCAGTCACTGCCTCTGAAGGACTCGACACCACTTTACACTGTTCATTTCAAACCAGTGACACATATCCATATCTGTTCTGGTACAAACAAGAAACTGGAGGTGTTCTGAAATACATCTTGAGGAAAGATAAGAATTCACCCACCACAAAATCTCCAGAGTTCAATAAAGACAGGTTTGAAGCTGTAATAAATGGAAGCTATGTCGGACTGAAGATCCAGGATCTTGATGTGAGAGACTCTGCTGTGTACTACTGTGCTCTGAGGCCCACAGTGACAGGAAACACCAAAACTCTGAACAAAAACCTCTGGAGCAAAGACAACACAATACTGCACTAGCTCCACTAGAGGGAGACACTCACTGTGAAGCTTCAGACTAAACACAGACGCAGCAAACCCAACTGTCACTGTCAGAAACTGAATTGTTTTTTTATCCTTTTCTTCCGGTCCTACATCATCAGCTCATTTTACTGCAGCTTTTAAACATTCTATTAAAAATGTGAGCTGTTCTTGTCACAAACAAACACAAACATGTTTTAGAAGGACATCCACAGGCCCCTCATCCTCGAGAGATCTTCTGTTCAACTACAGCCTCAACATGGACTAAAGCACAAACGTACAATAAAACACCTGGAGACTGTTTAGATCCAATCAGAGCGGCTGGCCTGTAGAGGGCGATAGAGCGCCTTCCTCCCTGATTTAAAACTATGCCTAAAGAAATAGAAAAGTATACAGTCACAAATATAGGCCTAATCGATCCAGGGTTATATACAAGTATTAGTAAATGTTATATATTATTTAAAAAGTGTGCACATAATCAATCTTTTTTTGTTTAGCACTTTACAAAAAACAAAAGAAACCAAAGTGCTTTAGATTTAGAACAAACATTTGAAAATATAAATACATTTAAAACAATAACCAAATAAAAAATACACAAATCCGAAAGAGAAGCAGTGCTACAGTTTGTTAGAAACCAGTCTAAATAAGTCAGTCTTTAACCTGGACTTGAACAGGCTCAGGTCAGTGAGAGCACGGAGGTCAAAGGTCATGTGTTCCAGAGCTTAGGAGCAGCAACATAAAATGAACGATCGACCCACTGCTTGTACTGGGACCTCGGAACGACTCATCTCCTCTGGTCAGCCGACCGGAGGGCTGGGACGGTCGACAGTCAAACTTTCAGATAAACACAGTGGCACAAGGTCGAGCTTCAAAAACAGACATTAAAATATAAAAATGAACACAAGAACAAACTGGAGCCAGTGGAGGGAACAGAGAACTGGGCTGATGTGTCTGTGTCTGGATGTGTTTGTTCAGAGACGAGCAGCTGCACTTTGTTCCAGTTGCAGAAGATGGAGTGAGGACTGTGAGAATGTCTTTTGTCTGTTGCATGTCACATTGAAGCTCGCTGAGCCACTGTTGGATGGACTCTGAGACAAATGAACCAATCCAGTTCAAAGAAACAAAAGACTGGGACAACATGAACCAATCACATTTAGAGAAACAAAAGACTGGCACAACATGAACCAATCACATTTAGAGAAACAAAAGACTGGCTCAACATGAACCAATCACATTTAGAGAAACAAAAGACTGGCACAACATGAACCAATCACATTTAGAGAAACTAAAGACTGCACAACATGAACCAATCAGATTTAGAGAAACAAAAGACTGGCACAACATGAACCAATCACATTTAGAGAAACAAATAACTGCACAACATGAACCAATCAGATTTAGAGAAACAAAAGACTGGCACAACATGAACCAATCACATTTAGAGAAACTAAAGACTGGCACAACATGAACTAATCAAATAGACCCATCACTCGTACCACCGTAAACACTATGTAACACTGTAAAAACTGTAAAAATTGGGACTTCCGGCTTAACGATCTATGGAGTAGGACGCAACTTTAGGAGCTCCTGCACTTAGCGTTAAATTACCTTCATTGGCACATTTTCGCATTATTTTTCTTGGTGTGCGCTCTATCTAACACTCCATCTTCAACTATTGCTGAGTAAAATGCCTCCTAAACCCAAGTCTAGCAATGCTCCATCTGTTGCGCTTCAGCGGCCTGCTGCGCACGCTTCATCCCCGCCTGCTAGTGACTCCCCCTCCCCCAGCGGCAGTGCTGTAATCCCCGCTGCACCACCCGATTTCAAGGAGGAGCTGCTCTCATCACTTCGATCAGACATGGCGGCTATTTTCAAAACCGAGCTTCAGGCCGCCCTAAGCGACCATTTTACATCTATAAAGACGGAGCTACAGGCAATAAAATCCGAACTGTCTGGCTCTATAACTAACATTCAAGTTAAAATGAGCGCCCTGGAGAACACCTTTGTCGAAATGGAAACTTCACTCTCCACCCACAGTGACAATATCGCTTCGCTACAGTCTAAAGTGGATCATCTGTCTGCCGAGCTGCTAAGAGTGGACAACAAATGTGAGGATCTCGAGGCCAGATCGCGTCGCAATAACATTAGGATTATAGGTGTGCCCGAAGACTCACCCAGCTCTTCCACAATGTCGGCCATCTCTACTCTGCTCAAAGAGGCCTTTCAGCTTGATAAAGAGCCCATTTTAGATCGCGCCCACCGCACCCTGCAGGCCAAGCCCAAACCCGGGGAACGCCCACGCCCTATAATCGCCCGGCTTCACTATCACACAGACTGTATGGACATTTTGCGGCGAGCTAGAGCCCAGCAAAGAGTAAAGGTCGGTGATATGGCTATACATATCTTCCCTGACCATACCGCGAAGACAGCTCGCGCCCGTGCTGCCTTCAATGACATTCGCCGCCAGCTCCGTGAGGTAGCGTTGCCTGGGTTACGGTATGGCCTTCTTTACCCTGCTCGCCTCCGTATTACATATGAAGGTACCGAGAGAGTGTTCGAATCACCGGAGGACGCCAGAGCATACATTAAGACATTAACCAAGTAAGAGATGGTTTCCTCTCAGACAATTTCACCACCGTGGAAGTGGTGTGGTCTCTTACGATCTTTTTACTTTACACACTAAGTGCCATGTTACAACTGACGTTCATCATATGTGCCTTGTTCTTTTTTGTTGTAATCTGCAGGAGCCCGTTTTAATTTTTAATTTTAAATTTTAAGCTTAACTGTTTCCATTAGACATATGCCGGTAGCCTTGCCCTTAGGGAATTTACTCCTACTGGAGTTAGCACTGGGTTCTCCATCGTTTGGGGATGGGGTCGATGTAAGTGCTTTGGTGAGGGTGGGAGGGTTGTGGCTAATGTTCAGCCTATTTGACCATTCAGTTTTTGGGTTTGTGTGTATGTGTATGTATATGTGTGTGTTTACCCCCCCCCCCCCCCTTTTTTTTTTATTTATTTATTTTTTATTTATTTTTATTTATTTATTTTATTTTTTTTTCCTCTTCCTTTCTCTCCCTGGGGCGTGATCCTTCGGTCATCTACAGCTCTTAGTTAATAATCCATGAATGGCTGGTAATGCAGGACCCATCATTGGTGGTTCACATATTAGGTTTGTGAGTTGGAACATAAAGGGTTTGGGAAGCCCCATAAAAAGATCAAAGATATTAACTCACCTGAAAAGGCTTAATGCAGACATAGTGTTTCTACAAGAAACCCACATGCGCACCTCGGACCAGGTTAGGCTAAAATGCCCGTGGGTCTCCGAGGTGTTTCACTCCAACTTTAATTCTAAAGCCAGAGGAGTTGCTATTTTAATTGGCAAATCAGTTAAATTTTCTACTTCTAAATTGATTTCTGACGAAAATGGCAGATATTTAATAATTTTAGGCACGCTATCTCACATTCCTGTACTATTAGTCAATATCTACGCTCCAAATTTTGATAACCCAGATTTTATGAATAAGGTATTTGAACGTCTCCCATCTCTGCATGATAACCTCCTCATTTTTGGAGGGGACATGAACTGTGTTATTAATCCTAGATTAGACCGCTCCTCCCCCAAAAGCTTGGCCCCATCATTAATGTCCAGGTCGCTCTCTGACTTTATGGCTAAAAATGGTTGCATTGATCCCTGGAGATTCTATAATACTACCACCAAGGAGTATTCTTTTTTTTCACATATGCATAAATCCTTTTCACGGATTGATTATTTTTTCATTGACGCTAAACTTATCTCCAAGGTGTCTACGATTAAATACCATCCTATAGTTATCTCTGACCATGCCCCACTCTCTTTGGATATTCAGCTCTCTCCGCAATCCCGACATTCCTCACCATGGAGGTTAAACACTCTGCTCTTATCAGATGCTAAATTTAACTCTTTTATTGTATCTTCAATTGATGATTTTATCATGATCAATCAAAACAAGGCAGATCCTATTTCTTGTTCACTTTTATGGGAATCACTCAAAGCATACCTCATGCCGCCAAATAATTTCTTACTCTGCACATTTGAATAAAACTCGAATAGCTAAACTTCAAGAGCTTTCCACTAGATTGGACAAATTAGATCAACAACTAGCCACTTGCCCCTCCCCTAACTTGCTCAAAGACCGTACTGTTTTGCAAACTGAAATTGATCTTGTCACGACCACGGAAGCAGAGCGCCTTCTTTTGCGCTCGCGTTTCACATACTATGAGCATGGCGATAAGGTAAGCCGACTCCTAGCCCATCAGTTGCGTCGCCAAGCTGCCTCACGTATGATTCTTCAAATCAAGGATCCCTCAGGCACACTACATACTGACTCTAACTCCATTAATTCTGTATTTTGCTCATTTTATTCTTCTCTCTACAAGTCCGAATCCTCTTCTGACTCTTCTGAGATGGGTGCTTTTTTAGATAGCCTTGACTTTCCTACTATTACCCCCCAGGTCACCAAAGATCTTGATCTTCCGCTAACAATTACTGAAATCAACACTGCTATTAATAACATGCAAAATTCTAAAGCCCCTGGCCCTGACGGATTCCCAGTGGAATTCTTTAAAAGATTTCAACCTAAATTGGCCCCGATTTTGCTTACTGTATATAATGAGTCTCTGCAGGTTGGCTCTCTTCCTCTTACTTTAAGACAAGCCTCCATAAGTCTGCTGTTAAAGAAAGACAAGGATCCCGATCTTTGTGGTTCTTACAGACCCCTATCTCTACTAAACGTGGATGCAAAAATCCTTGCTAAAGCTCTGGCTAACCGATTGGAAAGATTACTTCCGGCCATGATTTCAGAAGAGCAAACTGGATTTATAAAGGGCCGTCAGTTGTTCTACAATGTCCGCACCCTTTTAAATATAATATACTCTAAAAATTCCACTACAACCCCTGAAGTGGTCATCTCAGTTGACGCTGAAAAGGCATTCGACAGGGTCGAATGGAACTTCCTGCTTGCCGTGCTAAATAAATTTGGTTTGGGTGATATATTCATTTCATGGATACGCCTTCTCTATACATCCCCAGAAGCTAGTATTTCCACTAACGGCGTTCAATCTACTTATTTTCCTCTATCTCGTGGCACCTGACAGGGCTGTCCACTATCTCCTTTATTATTTGCGCTGGCCATTGAGCCTTTGTCCATTTATCTGAGATCCTCCTCCATTTTTCCTGGCATTTCACGTTTTGGAATGGAATTTAAACTTTCTCTTTACGCGGACGACTTGTTATTATATGTCTCCGACCCCGACCGCTCTATACCAGTAATTTTGTCCTTTATTCAGAAATTTGGTTCTTTTTCAGGTTACAAAGTTAATATCTCCAAAAGCGAATGCTATCCTGTTAATGCCCTAGCCCTTCAATTGAGTCAGTCCGATGTCCCCTTCAAATTGAGCCCCCTAGGTTTTAAATATTTAGGAGTTAATGTTACTAGAAAGCTAACCTCCCTTTTCTCTGCCAATTTTTCCCCTTTAATCTCTAAAATTAAATCTGACTTTCAAAGATGGAGGGGCTTGCCGTTATCACTTATAGGTAGGATCAACACAGTTAAAATGAACATTCTTCCCAAGTTCTTGTTTTTATTCCAAAGTCTCCCTCTATTCCTATCTAAGCGCTTTTTCAAAATTATTGACCAGGATATATCTAGCTTTTTATGGTGTGGAAAGGCACCCAGAATAAGTAAATCAATCCTTCAGAGATGTAAACTCAATGCCGGACTCTCTCCCAAATTTTCAATTATACTACTGGGCATCACATATGCATAAAATCTCATTTTGGTCTACATCCACACATCCGCCATGGTGTAGGCTAGAGATACACTCATGCCGCTCATCCTCTTTGTCCGCTTTGCTCACCTCCCCTATCCCTACCAACTTCTCCGGCTTCACAGATAACCCAGTGGTAATTTCCACTCTAAAAATTTGGTTCCAACTTAGAAGGTATCTTAACTCTACCTCTCCGTCTATTTCTGCCCCTTTGTTAAAAAATCATTTGTTTCAACCTGCACTATCTGATCCCACATTTTCTACATGGTATGACAAAGGCCTGAAAACTTTTAAAGATTTTTATAGAGATGGTACTTTCCGTAGCTTTGCAGATTTGTCTAGTGAATTTCAACTCCCTCCATCTCACCTTTTCCGCTATTTCCAAATCAGACACTGCGCCAAATCCTTGTTTCCAGCCTTTCCCTCTCCTCCCCCACTCCAATTGTGGGAAGAGTTTCTCTCTCCGGACCCCCTCCAGAAGTCATTCATTTCAAAAATCTATAACAAACTCCTGAATCATGATACCTCAACCATCACTAAAGTTAAAGCTGCCTGGGAGGGAGAACTTGGGTTGGAGTTGCATGACACTTGGTGGGACGTTGCCCTCAACAAAATTCACTCTAGCTCAACTTGTGCCCGTCTCACTTTGATACAATTCAAAGTATTATATAGGATCCATTTCTCTAAGGCACGTTTGTCACAGATTTTTCCCACTGTCACCGACAGCTGTGATAAATGCCATACCTCTCCCTGCAATCTAACTCATATGTTTTATTCTTGCCCATTAGTTTTTTCCTTCTGGCGGAGGTACTTTGATATTGTTTCCGAAAAACGACTGTTACTATATCTCCCCATATTGCCATTTTCGGATGTCCAGAGGATTATGATAGATTTACACCAAAACAATTAGACCTCTTTTCTTTTACATCCTTATTGGCAAGACGACATCTCCTCCTCCACTGGAAATCTACAAAAGCCCCTTCCAGCGCTCAATGGCTAACGGATGTTTTGTCTTTTCTGGAATTAGAAAAGATTAAATATTCTATGAAAGGTGACTCCAACAAGTTTTACAGTATGTGGCAGCCCTTTTTGGATTTCTTTAAATCTCTTCCATCTTTATCCCCTGATTGATTGATCCCCCCCCTCACTTCCCTCCCCCCCGTATTGTTGTTTTTTCCGTTATTGTTTTTTTTTTATTATTATTATAATTTTTTTTTTATTTTTTTTATTTTTTTATTTATTTATTATATTTTCCTTTTATGTATTGTACATTTAAAAGAGAAAAACTGTGAAGTATGGTTTTATTATTGTCATCTCTACTACATTGTTATGTATTATTCAATGTCCCATATTTCTCAATAAAAAATAATTATAAAAAAAAAAACTGTAAAAACTGTAAATACTGTCTCTAGAACCACCACGTGTTGAAGGGAAATGTGTCTCTGTGAGGTTCTGTGTGCAGCCAGTGTGACGTGGGCTTTATAGTGACGTAGTGATGCATTCACAGACAGCTGTTTCCTTCAGGTTGGGCTTGAGCAGCTTGTGTTTCTGTCATAAAGACTCACTGTATGGCCTCTGTACCATCTCCTGCTCAGTGGCCTCTCACTGCAGACATGAAGCACTGGCTGAGAAACCTCCTGCTTCTGACTCTCTGGATAGGTAACTCTTTAAACCTACTGACTCTTCTCCTCCAATCAATCATCTTTATTGATCCATGTCTTCCTCTTCCCCAGAGTGTAAAGGTCAAGACACATTGACCCAGACAGGACCAGTCACTGCCTCTGAAGGACTCTCAGCTAAAATACTCTGTTCATTTGAAGCTAGCAATGCATTTCCAGTTCTGTTCTGGTACAAACAAGACACTGGAGCTGTTCTGAAATATGTTTTGAAAAAAATTAAGGGTTCACCCACTGAAAAATCTCCAGAGTTTAATAAAGACAGATATGAAGCTGAGATCCAGGAGAACTCATTTGACCTGAAGATCCAGGAGCTTGATGTGAGAGACTCTGCTGTGTACTACTGTGCTCTGAGGCCCACAGTGACAGGAAACACCAAAACTCTGAACAAAAACCTCTGGAGCAAAGACAACACAATACTGCACTAGCTCCACTAGAGGGAGACACTCACTGTGAAGCTTCAGACTAAACACAGACGCAGCAAACCCAACTGTCACTGTCAGAAACTAAGCAGACTTTAGAAACTTCACATGAGGATCACTCAGCTGTGTTTTGGACATGTTTCCTTTAATGGCAGCACTGCTCCTGCTTTTGTTGAGTGGTAAGTCTTATTTAAACCTATGTTCACACTTTATTACATCCACTGAACACTTACTGAAGCACAGAGCAAGAAGCAGCAGGAAATATGTTTCTAACTTCTACATTCATTTGTTTTCATGTAGGAGTCAAATGTGAAGAACTCACTCCACTAAAGCCTGAGGTCCACAGTTTAGAAGGAGCCTCTGTCTCTGTGGAATACTCTTATCATAAAGAACTAACTTCCAGTGATTATTTCTACTGGTATCGACAATATCCTGGAAAACCTCCAGAGTTCCTGATTTCACATTCACGAAATTATGTTTCTTTAGAAGATAAAGGACTGAAGGTTGAAGTAAAAGGAACAGAAATCCATCTGCTGCTGTCCTCTGCTGCAGTGAGAGACTCTGCTGTGTACTACTGTGCTGTGAGGCCCACAGTGACAGCAAACCCACAGTCTCTGAACAAAAACCTCTGAGAGAAAACAGCACAATACTGCACACGTCCACTAGAGGGAGACACTGAGACACAGCTGTGATCCACTGACTTTAACACTCCAACATCAAGAGAACAGTTAAATCTTGGTTAGGACTTGTTACATGTTGTGGACCTCTGGGTTTGGACCTGCTCTTGTCTCGACTCTTTTCTGTCTCCTTCCAGGGGCTGTGGGCGGGACCTGACATGTGGACACTGACTGACCAATCAGTGTCTGGACCTAAATTTAAAAAGCAGTGTCAGTCTGTGGCATGGCCTCTCCCTCTCTGTTTGTGATGCTACTTATATTCATGAAAGAGTTTATAGTAAAATATGTGTGTGTGGGAGGTTGACAAGAGGAGTGGGCACCTAATACATTTCTAACACCTAGTTATGTTTTCTTAGTAACACTTGATTTATTGGTTGTTGCCATGCTTGTTTTTTTGACTAAAGTTCACTTTTTAAAGAAGTTGCACTTGCTCTCTAGTTTCAGCTTTTATTTCTTGGTCTTGACGTTGAGTTAGGCTCTGTTTGGTTTCTTGGATACTATTGCGGCGTATAAACTCCAAAAATTGATCCAAACATCGCTGCAGGCTCAGACATGTGGGTTAACACTGAAGACGCGTCAGGCTGACTCTTTGCATGTTTAGTCTTTATTGCACTATTTCACACGGAACAGACACTTACTTGATAGATGTTCTTCTCATATCACACAAAGATACCTGAGACAGTGCATTCATGTAAGATGTTGAGTAAATGAAAGGTGACGGTGACGCTGTCCTGACGGTCAACAGAAAGTGTCTCCCCATGCTCAGCCTGCCGCCATAATCAAAGACCCATTTTCCCAAAGGTGAGCACACACACTTTAATACAGACACCACGCCCCCAGTGTCACCCACACCAACCGAAGACGTTAGTTAGTGCATGCACACAACAGCATCGAAAAAGAGGAAATATCATAAAAGAAATTAGACCCAATGTATGGCTCCTACAGATACGACACAACTGTTGAGTAAAAAACTTTGTGTTTTGGCATTAATAAAAGTCAAGCACTGCTACATTTGACTCTGACTCATTGTGTTAATTGTCCAAATTCTAGGACTTCTTTCAGACCATCTACAATCAGCTGCCAGCTACCATTCCTCCACAGTTTCTGTTTCCTCTCATCTTGCACCTGACTGCTCCTTTTCTGCATTCACAGCTGTTATAGCTGAACAAGTGTAATGGACCAAAACATCCAGCATTTCTGCTCAAAGCCTGCAGATAGCTCACACCATAAACACTTCCCTGACATCCTGTATAGTTCCCTCTTCACTCAAGATGGCTGCTGTCTCACCCATCCTGAAGAAGTGTGGTCTGGACACAGAAGAGCTCTCCAACTACCGGTCGATCTCTAACTGCTCTTTTCTGAGTCAGATCCTGGAGAAAGCAGCGGCTGGTCAAATCCAACAACACATGTCCAACCATGAGCTCTTTAAATCATTTCAGTCAGGATTCAGACCCCTCCACAGCACCGAGACAGCCCTCATCAAAATCACCAACGACCTCCTCAGAGCTGCAGATTCCAGACACATCACTGAACTCTTCCTCCTCGACCTATCAGTGCTTTTGACATCGTCTCCCACTCCATCCTCCTTGAACGTCTCTCCTAAAACTTCAGACTCTCTCCTGGTTTCTTTCATTACTCTCTGACAGACAACAGTTCATTTCAATCAATGGATCCCGGTTTCAACCATCCTCTGTTCATCAAGGTGTACCACAGGGCACAGTTCTTGGACCCCTGCTCTTCATCACATACATGCTCCCACTTGGACAGATCATACGGAAACATGGACTCCATTTCCAATCATACACCAACAATCCTCAGCTGTACATCCCTTTTAAGCCCTCTGCCAAATTCCCAGCTCAGTCCCTGTCCCACTGCCTCTCTGACCTCTGACCTCTGGACTTGGCTTACATCCACCTTCCTCCAGTTCAACAGCGACAGAACAGAGCTCATGTTTGTGGCCTCCAGACCACAGCTTGAGAAGGTTGGACATCTGGTGCTTATACCATCTGCCCGTCGCCATCAGTCCACAACCCGGGCGTCTTCCTGGATCCCACCCTCTCTTTTGACCTCCACATACGATCAGTGACTAAATCAGGCTTCTTTCCTCCGCCACATCTCCTCCTCCGTCACTCACTCCTGGACTCAGTGGCACAAACTTTCATACGAGCCTTTGTAACGCCACGCCTGGACTGTTGTAACGGAGTCCTGTCCAGGATCAGTCAGAAGCTCCAGGACAGGCTCCAGTACAAAACACAGCCCAGGCCCTGGAAACACATCAGCCCCACACTCCTCCACCTACATCCAGTACAAGACCCTCCTCCTCACCTTCAAGTCCTGTCGCTCCCTGGCCCCTCAGGACCTCTCTGACCTCCTTCACTTCTACACACTCATCCACCTACAGTCGACGTAGAAGCCTCAGTTAAATCCATCGGCTCAGAGTCATCACAGCTCCTTCTCAGAAAACTACTGCCTAAACCCAGACTGAAATAAACTAATGATGCAGGAAAACTGCTTTGTGAAAGAAACAGGAAAAAGAACAAGATTCAGAGTCACAGTAAACGGAAATAAAGACTGTGGCTGAAAGTGACTGAAACACAGGTGTAAACTTTAAATAGAACATGACTTTGGCATTAATCTTTTATCTCCTTTTGAGGCAGATACAAAAGAACTTACAATCAGAAAACCACAAGAAAAAAAGGAGAGAGACGTGGAGGAGGAGCCAAAGTGTAACTGAGGAACAGAGCCAAACAGACACAGAGAGCATTTGAGTTTTTAACATGGAGTCAGCTCTGTGTCCACTGCTCTCAGCTCTGATTCTGCTCCTGTGTTCTTCCCCAGAGTGTAAAGGTCAAGACACAGTGACCCAGACAGGACCAGATGTACCTGCCGCTGAAGGACTCTCAGCTAAAATACTCTGTTCATTTGAATGTCAAAGTAAAAACTGCTATTTGTTCTGGTACAAACAAGAGGGACACAATGCTCCAAAATACATGTTGAAGAAATACATATCAACAGGCTGGGGTGAAACATATAAATCTCAAGAGTTTGAAGGAAACAGGTTTGATGTGGAAACAGAGAAGAACTCATTTGATCTGAAGATCCAGGAGCTTGATGTGAGAGACTCTGCTGTGTACTACTGTGCTCTGCAGCCCACAGTGACAGGAAACACCAAAACTCTGAACAAAAACCTCTGGAGCAAAGACAAGACAATACTGCACTAGCTCCACTAGAGGGAGACACTCACTGTGAAGCTTCAGACTAAACACAGACGCAGCAAACCCAACTGTCACTGTCAGAAACTAAGCAGACTTCAGAAACTTCACATGAGGATCACTCAGCTGTGTTTTGGACATGTTTCCTTTAATGGCAGCACTGCTCCTGCTTTTGTTGAGTGGTAAGTCTTATTTAAACCTATGTTCACACTTTATTACATCCACTGAACACTTACTGAAGCACAGAGCAAGAAGCAGCAGGAAATATGTTTCTAACTTCTACATTCATTTGTTTTCATGTAGGAGTCAAATGTGAAGAACTCACTCCACTAAAGCCTGAGGTCCACAGTTTAGAAGGAGCCTCTGTCTCTGTGGAATACTCTTATCATAAAGAACCAACTTCCAGTGATTATTTCTTCTGGTATCGACAATATCCTGGAAAACCTCCAGAGTTCTTGATTTCACATTCAGGAAGAAATACTTTGTTGAATGGAAAAGGAAAGTTTCAAGTAAAAGGAACAGAAATCCATCTGCTGCTGTCCTCTGCTGCAGTGAGAGACTCTGCTGTGTACTACTGTGCTGTGAGGCCCACAGTGACAGCAAACCCACAGTCTCTGAACAAAAACCTCTGAGAGAAAACAGCACAATACTGCACACGTCCACTAGAGGGAGACACTGGGACACAGCTGTGACTCTGACTGAAGCTGATTCTTTAAAACTGATGTTATCAGTCCAACATTAGTGCAGTTACAGCTTGTAGCTTCAGGGCAAAGAACACAGCTTAACACCATTTGTCTCAGTTTCATAAACACATCAAAAGTAGACTCCATCATCTTACATTTTGTGTAAGTCAAAGAAACACCTGCCTTTAGCTCACAAATAAGAACAAATGTATTATTTCAATCCTAGAGAACTCTCAGAATGTTCCAATGTTTCCCATTCTCCCAAATACTCAGCAGAGAATAAAGGTTTAAAATACATTATTTAGTCAGAAAATCATTATTGATATTTAAAATCCTGAAGATTAGAGATATTTATGCTTAGATTAAAAAGATTGAACGTCTTCAGCGAAACAACAACATCTCAGAGATGTTTCCTGACATTCGGCTAAAGTCCACATCTCATCATTATTGCGGCAGGAACTGAGAATGTATTTCCTTTAAAAGAGCTTGAAGTTCATCTGAACAAGCAGCTGTTCTGGGACATGACTGATGCACTTCAAAGGAAGGACCAGAATGTTCTCTACTGTCTTCAAACACATCAGACTTTTAATGTCTGCTGCATATTTTGGATTGAACAGTTTTTCTAGGTTAAGTTTTGAACAGATCGTCTAAAAAAGAGAGGACAGCCCTTACGAAACTGACAGAGAAGAATGTCTCAAAGAGAAACCAGGTGGGGTTGTGGAGGGATACATGTGAAGAAGGATGAACGCTCTAGAAAGAACATCTATAAGTTTGTATATTTTTAATAAAGAGAATGAATCGACACAGAACTCCTTCGACCCCACAGCCATTCACTTTTAGAACACTACAGTCTGGAACAGATGAGGACCAAGGACAGAGCTTTTAAAAAGCTCTAAATGTCCATCAAAGTATTGTTAATATAAGTTTTAGAGGAGAGATGTTTATTCTGTGATGAATAAAAGAGCACAAAAAGATTTATGTTTTTATTATATTAAGACAAAGTTCACAATCTGTAAATGTTGCATCTGCTTCAAATGTTGAGAAAAACACCAGAGCCCTGTCTGTGAGGTTCTGTGTGCAGCCAGTGTGACGTGGGCTTTATAGTGACGTAGTGATGCATTCACAGACAGCTGTTTCCTTCAGGTTGGGCTTGAGCAGCTTGTGTTTCTGTCATAAAGACTCACTGTATGGCCTCTGTACCATCTCCTGCTCAGTGGCCTCTCACTGCAGACATGAAGCACTGGCTGAGAAACCTCCTGCTTCTGACTCTCTGGATAGGTAACTCTTTAAACCTACTGACTCTTCTCCTCCAATCAATCATCTTTATTGATCCATGTCTTTCTCTTCCCCAGAGTGTAAAGGTCAAGACACAGTGACCCAGACAGGACCAGTCACTGCCTCTGAAGGACTCGACACCACTTTACACTGTTCATTTCAAACCAGTGACACATATCCATATCTGTTCTGGTACAAACAAGAAACTGGAGGTGTTCTGAAATACATCTTGAGGAAAGATAAGAATTCACCCACCACAAAATCTCCAGAGTTCAATAAAGACAGGTTTGAAGCTGAAATAAATGGAAGCTATGTCGGACTGAAGATCCAGGAGCTTGATGTGAGAGACTCTGCTGTACTACTGTGCTCTGCAGCCCACAGTGACAGGAAACACCAAAACTCTGAACAAAAACCTCTGGAGCAAAGACAAGACAATACTGCACTAGCTCCACTAGAGGGAGACACTCACTGTGAAGCTTCAGACTAAACACAGACGCAGCAAACCCAACTGTCACTGTCAGAAACTAAGCAGACTTCAGAAACTTCACATGAGGATCACTCAGCTGTGTTTTGGACATGTTTCCTTTAATGGCAGCACTGCTCCTGCTTTTGTTGAGTGGTAAGTCTTATTTAAACCTATGTTCACACTTTATTACATCCACTGAACACTTACTGAAGCACAGAGCAAGAAGCAGCAGGAAATATGTTTCTAACTTCTACATTCATTTGTTTTCATGTAGGAGTCAAATGTGAAGAACTCACTCCACTAAAGCCTGAGGTCCACAGTTTAGAAGGAGCCTCTGTCTCTGTGGAATACTCTTATCATAAAGAACCAACTTCCAGTGATTATTTCTTCTGGTATCGACAATATCCTGGAAAACCTCCAGAGTTCTTGATTTCACATTCAGGAAGAAATACTTTGTTGAATGGAAAAGGAAAGTTTCAAGTAAAAGGAACAGAAATCCATCTGCTGCTGTCCTCTGCTGCAGTGAGAGACTCTGCTGTGTACTACTGTGCTGTGAGGCCCACAGTGACAGCAAACCCACAGTCTCTGAACAAAAACCTCTGAGAGAAAACAGCACAATACTGCACACGTCCACTAGAGGGAGACACTGAGACACAGTTGTGATCCACTGACTTTAACACTCCAACATCAAGAGAACAGTTAAATCTTGGTTAGGACTTGTTACATGTTGTGGACCTCTGGGTTTGGACCTGCTCTTGTCTCGACTCTTTTCTGTCTCCTTCCAGGGGCTGTGGGCGGGACCTGACATGTGGACACTGACTGACCAATCAGTGTCTGGACCTAAATTTAAAAAGCAGTGTGTTTTCTTAGTAACACTTGATTTATTGGTTGTTGCCATGCTTGTTTTTTTTGACTAAAATTCACTTTTTAAAGAAGTTGCCCTTGCTCTCTAGTTTCAGCTTTTATTTCTTGGTCTTGACGTTGAGTTAGGCTCTGTTTGGTTTCTTGGATACTATTGCGGCGTATAAACTCCAAAAATTGATCCAAACGTCGCTGCAGGCTCAGACATGTGGGTTAACACTGAAGACGCGTCAGGCTGACTCTTTGCATGTTTAGTCTTTATTGCACTATTTCACACGGAACAGACACTTACTTGATAGATGTTCTTCTCATATCACACAAAGATACCTGAGACAGTGCATTCATGTAAGATGTTGATAAGTACATGAAAGGTGACGGTGACGCTGTCCTGACGGTCAACAGAAAGTGTCTCCCCATGCTCAGCCTGCCGCCATAATCAAAGACCCATTCTCCCACAGGTGAGCACACACACTTTAATACAGACACCACGCCCCCAGTGTCACCCACACCAACCGAAGACGTCAGTTAGCGCATGCACACAACAGCATCGAAAAAGAGGAAATATCATAAAAGAAATTAGACCCAATGTATGGCTCCTACAGATACGACACAACTGTTAATAAAAGTCAAGCACTGGTACATTTGACTCTGACTCTTTGTGTTAATTGTCCAAATTCTAGGACTTCTTTCAGACCATCTACAATCAGCTGCCAGCTACCATTCCTCCACAGTTTCTGTTTCCTCTCATCTTGCACCTGACTGCTCCTTTTCTGCATTCACAGCTGTTATAGCTGAACAAGTGCAATGGACCAAAACATCCAGCATTTCTGCTCAAAGCCTGCAGATAGCTCACACCATAAACACTTCCCTGACATCCTGTATAGTTCCCTCTTCACTCAAGATGGCTGCTGTCTCACCCATCCTGAAGAAGTGTGGTCTGGACACAGAAGAGCTCTCCAACTACCAGTCGATCTCTAACTGCTCTTTTCTGAGTCAGATCCTGGAGAAAGCAGCGGCTGGTCAAATCCAACAACACATGTCCAACCATGAGCTCTTTAAATCATTTCAGTCAGGATTCAGACCCCTCCACAGCACCGAGACAGCCCTCATCAAAATCACCAACGACCTCCTCAGAGCTGCAGATTCCAGACACATCACTGAACTCTTCCTCCTCGACCTATCAGTGCTTTTGACATCGTCTCCCACTCCATCCTCCTCGAACGTCTCTCCTAAAACTTCAGACTCTCTCCTGGTTTCTTTCATTACTCTCTGACAGACAACAGTTCATTTCAATCAATGGATCCCGGTTTCGACCATCCTCTGTTCATCAAGGTGTACCACAGGGCACAGTTCTTGGACCCCTGCTCTTCATCACATACATGCTCCCACTTGGACAGATCATACGGAAACATGGACTCCATTTCCAATCATACACCAACAATCCTCAGCTGTACATCCCCCTTAAGCCCTCTGCCAAATTCCCAGCTCAGTCCCTGTCCCACTGCCTCTCTGACCTCTGACCTCTGGACTTGGCTTACATCCACCTTCCTCCAGTTCAACAGCGACAGAACAGAGCTCATGTTTGTGGCCTCCAGACCACAGCTTCAGAAGGTTGGACATCTGGTGCTTATACCATCTGCCCGTCGCCATCAGTCCACAACCCGGGCGTCTTCCTGGATCCCACCCTCTCTTTTGACCTCCACATACGATCAGTGACTAAATCAGGCTTCTTTCCCCTCCGCCACATCTCCCTCCTCCGTCACTCACTCCTGGACTCAGTGGCACAAACTTTCATACGAGCCTTTGTAACGTCACGTCTGGACTGTTGTAACGGAGTCCTGTCCAGGATCAGTCAGAAGCTCCAGGACAGGCTCCAGTACAAAACACAGCCCAGGCCCTGGAAACACATCAGCCCCACACTCCTCCACCTACATCCAGTACAAGACCCTCCTCCTCACCTTCAAGTCCTGTCACTCCCTGGCCCCTCAGGACCTCTCTGACCTCCTTCACTTCTACACACTCATCCACCTACAGTCGACGTAGAAGCCTCAGTTAAATCCATCGGCTCAGAGTCATCACAGCTCCTTCTCAGAAAACTACTGCCTAAACCCAGACTGAAATAAACTAATGATGCAGTAAAACTGCTTTTTGAAAGAAACAGGAAAAAGAACAAGATTCAGAGTCACAGTAAACGGAAATAAAGACTGTGGCTGAAAGTGACTGAAACACAGGTGTAAACTTTAAATAGAACATGACTTTGGCATTAATCTTTTATCTCCTTTTGAGGCAGATACAAAAGAACTTACAATCAGAAAACCACAAGAAAAAAAGGAGAGAGATGTGGAGGAGGAGCCAAAGTGTAACTGAGGAACAGAGCCAAACAGACACAGAGAGCATTTGAGTTTTTAACATGGAGTCAGCTCTGTGTCCACTGCTCTCAGCTCTGATTCTGCTCCTGTGTTCTTCCCCAGAGTGTAAAGGTCAAGACACAGTGACCCAGACAGGACCAGATGTACCTGCCTCTGAAGGACTCTCAGCTAAAATACTCTGTTCATTTGAATGTCAAAGTAAAAACTGCTATTTGTTCTGGTACAAACAAGAGGGACACAAAGCTCCAAAATACATGTTGAAGAAATACAAATGGGGATCAAACTGGTCTCCAACAGAGAAATCTTCAGAATTTATTAAAGACAGATTTGAAGCTGAGATCCAGGAGAACTCATTTGATCTGAAGATCCAGGAGCTTGATGTGAGAGACTCTGCTGTGTACTACTGTGCTCTGAGGCCCACAGTGACAGGAAACACCAAAACTCTGAACAAAAACCTCTGGAGCAAAGACAACACAATACTGCACTAGCTCCACTAGAGGGAGACACTCACTGTGAAGCTTCAGACTAAACACAGACGCAGCAAACCCAACTGTCACTGTCAGAAACTAAGCAGACTTCAGAAACTTCACATGAGGATCACTCAGCTGTGTTTTGGACATGTTTCCTTTAATGGCAGCACTGCTCCTGCTTTTGTTGAGTGGTAAGTCTTATTTAAACCTATGTTCACACTTTATTACATCCACTGAACACTTACTGAAGCACAGAGCAAGAAGCAGCAGGAAATATGTTTCTAACTTCTACATTCATTTGTTTTCATGTAGGAGTCAAATGTGAAGAACTCACTCCACTAAAGCCTGAGGTCCACAGTTTAGAAGGAGCCTCTGTCTCTGTGGAATACTCTTATCATAAAGAACCAACTTCCAGTGATTATTTCTACTGGTATCGACAATATCCTGGAAAACCTCCAGAGTTCTTGGTTTCACATTCAGGAACAAATACTTTGTTGAATGGAAAAGGAAAGTTTCAAGTAAAAGGAAGAGAAATCCATCTGCTGCTGTCCTCTGCTGCAGTGAGAGACTCTGCTTTGTACTACTGTGCTGTGAGGCCCACAGTGACAGCAAACCCACAGTCTCTGAACAAAAACCTCTGAGAGAAAACAGCACAATACTCCACACATCCACTAGAGGGAGACAGAGCCTGCTCTGGTCTCACTGTGAACTGAGAAGATGATGAGGACGAAGGGCCAATGAGTCTTTGGGTGGATTTCATTTTTCTCAATATGTCTCCTCGACTTCTCGATGACGAAGTTATTCCCAAAGCTCTTGCTGCTCCGAGGAGAGAGGAGGCATAAGGAGGATACACTGGAGCTTCCTTCACAGAAGTTAATCTCAGACAGAAGAGAAAACTCCGCCCACTCCACATGATCTTGGACGAGACTTTCAACAGCACAGCGACTTCCAGCTGCAACACCACTGGGGCAAAAGGTGGCTCAAGTGTCTTGCCCAAGGACTTAAAATTCTGAAGTTAATTTGAGATCTTGCTGCAGATCCAGTTGTAAATGATCCCAGTGTCAATTAAGCTCATTAATGAGCAAATGTAGGGAGTTTTTTTATCAGAACTGTAACATGTACCAGCAAATTTGTATCAGTAATTTTAAATATGTATAGCATTTGTAGTGTGTGTTCGAATGTGTATCAGTACTGTATTGTGCATCCCACTCATGCACTGGCACTTTACTGTGCATCGCACTTTAATATGCACTAGCGCTTTACTGTGCATCGCACTTTAAATGTGTGATTGTAATTGCAATGTACTTTAAGTATTGAAGCTTTGATCCTCTTGCACTTTGGTACCATCTGGTTGCCAGTTATGTACCCTCTCCTTTGTTGGATGTTTATGTTTTATGTTGTTTATATGTTTTGTATGTCTGTCTTTGCAGCAGTACCCTGTCTCTAAACCAAATTTCTCCCAAGGGAGACGAATAAACGAACTTGAACTTGAACTTGAAATGTCAAAAATAGACGTTGCTGCAGGTGACTCTCCTTAGACTTATTTCATCTCTCCTCTCTGTGGCTCCTCTGTGGGCGGGACTAAGACGTGAGGAGAGGAAAGGAGTGGAGGAATCAAGTGTGCATGTTCAGAGAAATGAGATCCACCCTCAGAGTAGTTCCTCTCACTGCAGACATGAAGCACTGGCTGAGAAACCTCCTGCTTCTGACTCTCTGGATAGGTAACTCTTTAAACCTACTGACTCTTCTCCTCCAATCAATCATCATTATTGATCCATGTCTTCCTCTTCCCCAGAGTGTAAAGGTCAAGACACAGTGACCCAGACAGGACCAGTCACTGCATCTGAAAGACTCTCAGCTAAAATACTCTGTAACTTTACAACCAGCTCCAGTTATCCATATCTGTTCTGGTACAAACAAGAAGATGGTAGTTTTCCAAAGTACATTTTACAACGTGATAGATTTACAAAAAGTGATTCAACAGAGTTCAATAAAAAAAGATTTGAAGCTGAGATCCAGGAGAACTCATTTGATCTGAAGATCCAGGAGCTTGATGTGAGAGACTCTGCTGTGTACTACTGTGCTCTGAGGCCCACAGTGACAGGAAACACCAAAACTCTGAACAAAAACCTCTGGAGCAAAGACAACACAATACTGCACTAGCTCCACTAGAGGGAGACACTTACTGTGAAGCTTCAGACTAAACACAGACGCAGCAAACCCAACTGTCACTGTCAGAAACTCAGCAGACTTCAGAAACTTCACATGAGGATCACTCAGCTGTGTTTTGGACATGTTTCCTTTAATGGCAGCACTGCTCCTGCTTTTGTTGAGTGGTAAGTCTTATTTAAACCTATGTTCACACTTTATTACATCCACTGAACACTTAGTGAAGCACAGAGCAAGAAGCAGCAGGAAATATGTTTCTAACTTCTACATTCATTTGTTTTCATGTAGGAGTCAAATGTGAAGAACTCACTCCACTAAAGCCTGAGGTCCACAGTTTAGAAGGAGCCTCTGTCTCTGTGGAATACTCTTATCATAAAGAACCAACTTCCATTGATTATTTCTTCTGGTATCGACAATATCCTGGAAAACCTCCAGAGTTCCTGATTTCACATTCATATAAAGATTATTTCCTGATTTCACATTCACTTACAGATGTTTCTTTGGAAGATAAAGGACTGAAGGTTGAAGTAAAAGGAACAGAAATCCATCTGCTGCTGTCCTCTGCTGCAGTGAGAGACTCTGCTGTGTACTACTGTGCTGTGAGGCCCACAGTGACAGCAAACCCACAGTCTCTGAACAAAAACCTCGGAGAGAAAACAGCACAATACTCCACACATCCACTAGAGGGAGACACTGCGACACAGCGGGGTTTTTTTGTTTAGAGGCCTTTCAGTTTGTGTGAAATGTTTTTAGCTTAATTTTTCTTTTAAATATTTGTATTAAAGGCACAGTAGTTTACATGAAATGTGTACAGGCTGTAACTTGTTGTAAAGACTTATGGATAATATGTCTGTGGAGGTTCTCAGTCATCCAGGTCATCATGCAGAAAAGGTTAAAGCAATAGCATCTGGACTCAGGTCAAGGGGACGACGTTTTTTCTCTAATTCCAAGAGACTATCAATTCTGAAAAATGTTTTTGTTTACACATAAGGGATAACTACACCCTTCCCTTCTGTCCCTGGTTCCTGTCCGTTTGGTGTCTGTGTCCTCTTGGTTTTGTTGAAAGTCCATTTGAGGTATCCACAGTCTTTCAGAGATTTACGGATGTGTTGTTCTTCTTTCCGTTGACTTTCTGAGGTTGTGGGCACCTCTTGTGCTCTGTGCTGAAGAGTCCTGATGACTCCAGCTTGTGCTGCAGAAGTTGGTGGGAATCAAACACAAATATTGATCCGTGTGTGTTGGCCTCCTAGAAACTTCTACTTGGAAAGTCCTGTCCTCACAAATAACCACTGCACAGTCTATAAAAAGCCAGACGGTTGTTTATGGCATCTTCACGGATGAACTTGATGTTCTTGTCCACTGTGTTGATGTGTTCTGTGAAGGCTTCTTGTAACACGGGTGGCAACCAGAGTTGACTGCATCCTTTTGCTTGTTATTGCTCTTTGGTTACGGGCTTTGCGTGCCTTAGGTCACGTGGTCACTGCCGACCAATTAGCTGCCTTTATTAAGCGCTACCCGGAAGCTACCAGTAGACGCGAGACACACGAGACTGAACGTTGGTACTGGTAGGTTTTCACTTCGGTTCATGACTTAATTGTTATATCCCGCTATGGAAGTAAATGTATTGCTTGTTAACTCATAGGAGCCAACTGCCATTGCCTAAACACACCGAACAAGCCGAGCGTTTGATATGGAAAACCGGAAATGGTGAGTTAGACTTTAGCGCTAGCATGTATTGTTGAAGGGTTAGCATAGCAGCCGTTTCCCTTGTTTTATATGGGTCCGGTTAGCATTTCCATTTATGCCAAGTTTCTACAAGTTTTTCACTTTATCTTTACCATGTTGTTGTATTTAAATGCACTTTTAATGTGATGAAGTATTGAGTGACTGTGTGCTAAACCTATGCACTTTATTCAGGAAATTATTTAATTAACCATGTTGCTGATTAATCTAAATAATGAATTAACTGAACCTTTTCTAGTATATTGTACAATATCGGAATATCTGATTGTGAAAAGTATTTATAATACGACTTGTATTATTTATTATTGTTGGTTAGACTTTGATAGTGTGTACACATAGTTTACTAAATTGCATGGTCCTGTTCTTTGCACAGGCCAGGTTTTATGATGGGGACCTAAAATAGGCTATCTAGCCCAAAGAACGGAAAGAACCTAATGGAACGCATCTGAGGAGATTCCTACACGGAACCCTAACACCCTGCTCTGTCTGGGCTGGTAGGAGGCTCCAGTAGCCGACATTTATTCTTTTTTGTACACTTACGCACCTACTCCGCTACGACCCATTGCCCTTTCCCCCACTCACACTTCACGGAAACACCCTTGGAACTTTTGTTGTTGGGTCAAATGGAGCTGGGTTGCTAAGTGTAATGAACTGTTTTCAATGTTTATTTTTTTTCGTATTAATCTGTGAGCTTCAGATTAATTGTGTGGACATTGCGTATGATTAGAACATTGTGAATATTGAAATCCGAGCTCAATGAATGGTTCTTTATTCTTTATTCATTCTATGTGTTGTATGTTATTGTCTGTTGTACATTTCAATACAAGGTACCATATAAAAAGCAAAACAGTCTCTGGCCTCCTCTCTCCTTGAGCCGTACCTATTCTTCTGAACTAGCCTTGAATTAATGATACTAATGTTGCTTATTACGTTGTTCTTACATGTATAGTCTTTTGTACAAATTAACTGATATGTCTTAATAATGTAAGCAACGTACATGCTACATAATTGTGGCGAGCTAGTTAGGAGTCAAACCTAGAATCTTCTGATTCGCACTCAATACATCATCACATTAAAAGTGCATTTAAATACAACAACATGGTAAAGATAAAGTGAAAAACTTGTAGAAACTTGGCATAAATGGAAATGCTAACCGGACCCATATAAAACAAGGGAAACGGCTGCTATGCTAACCCTTCAACAATACATGCTAGCGCTAAAGTCTAACTCACCATTTCCGGTTTTCCGTATCAAACGCTCGGCTTGTTCGGTGTGTTTAGGCAATGGCAGTTGGCTCCTATGAGTTAACAAGCAATACATTTACTTCCATAGCGGGATATAACAATTAAGTCATGAACCGAAGTGAAAACCTACCAGTACCAACGTTCAGTCTCGTGTGACTCGCGTCTACTGGTAGCTTCCGGGTAGCCCTTAATAAAGGCAGCTAATTGGTCGGCGGTGACCACATGACTTAAGGCACTCAAAGCCTGTAAACAAAGAGCAATAACAAGCAAGAGGATGCAGTCAACTCTGGTTGACACCCGTGTTGCACCTCTACTTCCTGGGTTCTGATTTTAACCCATCATGTCATCAACATATCTGAACCAGTGACTGGGCACTGCACCTGGGAAAGAGACCAAAGCTCTGTTCTCCACTTCCATGTACAGGTGAGCCACAATCGGGGAGACTGGTGATCTCATGGCACAGCCATGTTTTTGTCTCGGCTGATTCCAGTCTTTCTGTGAGGAGTCTGCATGTCCTCCACGTGTTACCGTGAGTTCTGTCCTGGTACTCCGGCTTCCCTTCACCGTCCAAACACATGCATGTACAGGTTAATTGTCAACTCTAAAGTGTCCCTAGTTAATGAAAGTGAGAGCGAATGGTTGTCTGTCAATGTTTGTCTCTATATGTCAGCCCTGCGACTGACTGGCCACTGTCCAGGGTGTACCCCGCCTCAGGCCCAAAGCTGCTGGGATAGGCTCCAGTCACCTGCGACCCCTAACGGGATCTGGAGATGGAAATGAAAAATATGGGCTATAATCTCATATATTTATCTGTGAAGGTTCTCTGTCATCCAGGTCATCTTGAAGAAAAGGTTGAAACAAAGGCATCTGGACATTCAAGGTGAAGACGTTTCATCTTGTCAATAAATAAATCAGTTTGAAAACTACAGATCCAGATACCTACATAGTTTTTTTAAAGATCAATGTGTTATATTTTTAAATTGTGCAGGCTTTGTCAAACTTTTATTACTTGATATTGCACGGTTCTATGTTTAACTGATCAATTATCTAATAAATAAAGTATTTGATTAAAATAATTTTCATTAACCTCCAGTCACCTCTCTACTTCCTTTTGTTCAATGAAAATTGTTTTGTCAACATAATAACACAGCAAACCCTCTCTTTCCGTTCAGTTTTCAGTGATGCAGCAGAAAAAATTACAGCTAACTGAATCTTTCCTCACAGTCTTGAAAAAGTTAGCAATAACTAGAATTTTAGCCCATTGTTCCTGTAGAATGGCTTTTTAGCTCTGTCAGATTCTTTGGACGTCTCATATGTTTGACCCTCTTCAAGTCAGTCCATAGCATCTCTATTGGGTCGAGGTCTGGGCTCTGGACACTCCAAATGATCGATTCTGTTTTTCTGAAGCCATTCTGTTGTGGACTTGCTCCAGTGTTTTGGGTCGTTGTCCTGTTGCATCACCTTCTACAGTTTCATCTGACGTACAGACATCCTCACATTATCCTGAAAAAGTCTCTGATGCACTTCATCTTCCCCTCAACAATTGAAATTGGCCAGGCCCTGATGCAGCAAAGCAGTCCCAAATTATGATGTTTCCTCCACCAGACTTTATAGTTGGGATGATGTTTTCATGATGATATGTTG
>JALDNG010002516.1:0-29629 GCA_024349245.1 Neodontobutis hainanensis | reverse complement strand
AAACTTAGTTTAAACACTTAAACTTTAGTCAAACTTGCCAAGGCAACACCCTTCTTCGTAAGACACGCCCCTTTTCCAAAGGTGACAAAACTGGCACGCTCCCAGAGAATCATCCCTTCTCCCTTCTCCCTTCTGGCAGCCTGCTTCACCCTTCGCACCTTTCACCCTTCTCGGTGAGCCTGCGGCCTTCTGGCGGACGGTCCAGTAGGACTGCCTCGCCGCCGCAAACCTGGGCCTCGTGGAAGCGAGTTAACTTTCCTTCGTTCTAAAGACCGTGCCTGCTAAAGCGCCTGCTCTTCCCCAAAAGAGCGCGCAGAAGCAAGTTTTAACCAGCAAAGCAACAGCTGAGAACTCTTTCATGGACCGTGACATAACCTACACAAACTTCAACTTTTACACGGTACAACCGATGAGAGGCCGTGCGAGTTTGGACAGCAACTAGGCGCTTTTGTTCTCTTCCCTGGGTGCACGGCGACCCCCACCCCTGGAAGAGATCTGCACGTGACGGCACCCCTGGTGTGTGGAGCGCTTCATCAGCAAGTTACGGACTTTCTGGAGAACATTCAGGGCGCTTCGTCTCGGACCACTGATATCGACCACACCGAACCGGGCCAGCACCCGCTGACTACAGAGTAAGTCCGCCGTGACACAACTGCCTTGGCGGCATTACAAAGTCAAACTCTAGCCCGAAGCCTCCATCTCCTTTTCCCGTTAAAAGTCCCTTTAAATTCCCCAATCTAGATTAAACTGTACAAAACATTCCTGGTTTCATCATATCCTCCATGCAACTGTTTATCCCTGTGTATTCCCATTGTGTTCAACCCTTATTGTGTTTTAATGCTTTACCATGTTCCTCATATTATTCACCATTGTATAATCTTTAATAAAATCCCATAAAGACATTAATGTTTCCCTGTTTATATCAAGAAATGTTCGAAAACAAGAAGAATTTACTTCCTTTAGATTAATGAGACTAGACTAAACAGTTTCTCTAGATCTGTCTAAAACTAGAGTGGTGCCCGAAAGAAATTAATATTTTGATAAGCAAAATATTAATTATTAATTTTCATAATTAACATTCATATTAATTATTAATAAGACCATATTCACTACAGTATTATTTTTGGTGCCCTCGTGAGGCCTTGGAAGAATATTCTTGATTAAACATTGAAATTATTAAATAACACCTAAAGTCTTTACACAAATTGCTGTCCACTGAAAGCTGTGTCTAAGCTGTGCTTTAGCTGGTGATGCGTTTAACTGTGTGTGTGTGTGTGTGTGATCATCGCTAGGTGATCAAATGTGGCGCTATCGAAATTGTGTGTTGACTTCAAACCGTGTCAGCTGGCCTGACCGTGAAAGTCTGATACTGTATGCGTACAGTGGCGCGAAAGCGTCAATTCAAACATTGAATAATGGCTGCGAGACTCCAGCATGAATTAAATGTTTGTTAAAGTTGCCAAAAGTCTGCTGAAGACAGAGAGACTTTGTTGAAGTGGATTGGTTTGGGTGTGTAAAACACGTGGACCTTCAGAGCATCCATTTTGAGATCCTTTTAATGGCTGCGAGCTTCCAGCATTAAGAAGTACTTATTAAAGTTGTTTTAAAGTCCGCTGAAGGACTTTTTGAATTATGAAATTTATTAATGGCTGCGAGATTCCAGCATTAATTAAATACTTGTCAAAAGTTGCTTAGAGTCTGCTGAAAAGCTCAAAGACTTTGCAAATGTTGCATGCATGCTAACACGCTAGCCAAAGTGTGTATATGGGCCCGAGACAAAGCTAATTGCTGCGTTGTACCAGAATTAAGTTAAAATTGTCTCTTACAAGTTGTAAAAATTGCCGCGTTGTACCGGAATTTATGAGAAAACTTGTCTCCCTAAGGCTTGTAAGCCGGGGTGTATTTCGAACGGATTAAAAATCCGTGCTGGAAGCCTTCACAGCCTAGCTAACTGTGAAAACTCTCCCCCTAAAAGCCACGTGGGCTGCCGTGCGTTTTGTCTAAAAACGTGGTTTGAGCCTGCTATGGTAAATGTGCTTGTGTTTAAAGCGTGGCCTTGTACCGGCCTTGTACAAAGCCCTGCTGTGTTTTAAACCGCTGTTTTTGTTTTTTTAAGAGTTGTAGACTCGTCCAGAGTGAACCTCTGACTGGAAGCTGAAAGCAAGCTTGCGCCAGGACCCCAAAGGGGCGGGCCGGAAAGCGTCACTCCGGAAATCTCAGACTCGCGAGAGTCTCTTTCGCCCCTAGCGGAAAGGAGGTGCGAAACCACAGACTCCCGAGAGTCTCTATCACCCCTAGCGGAAGGGAGGTGCTAAACCACTAAGTCACAGGGATAAGCTCCACGCCTCCCTCATGCGGTCACTCAAAGGAAGTACACCCTTCCTGAAAGTAGTGGCGCTGATCGAAAAGCTTACAGCTTTGATAATTAATGAATAGTTTAAAGCTTTCATTGACACTGAAACACCTCAGTGATTAATCTTATAAGTAAATTAACATTTGTTAATACGAGATAACACTGTTTAATAACTTAAATGCGCAATACATAGGAAACTAAACTCCACTATTATTGTGACATATTACCTGTACTGTAAGTAGCTTTGCTACTGACCCATGCAGTTAATTTGGCTCAATATAAGTGTGACTTTGTGACTTCTCTCTAAGGAGCTGCTAAATTGAATGACGCATTAAAAAGCTTACTAAAACAGCTACCCACGACAACACTGCTGTTACGCCTGAACAGACTTAACCCCTGCTCCTGAATTGTTAATTTCACAGACTAGCATCACCCACACCACAGCACTGCTAGCCCTAAATTAACATCCAGCCAACAGGCAATTGCTAACAGCCAATACAAATTTAAATCTGACTCCATCGATTTAATCCCTCTCTACAGTTAAAACCCCAATTAACTGTAACCATTGTTAGCAGTTCCTCTAAAAAGCGCAGATCAGCCAACGACAACAGCAACTCCAAAACGGCAGGGAAAGCGTGAAGAACACTGTCAGTGGCAAGCACTAACAGTGAGACTAAACGAAACCCTCTCCGCGGTAGACTATGCACACACGCAACTGGTCACCTTGCTGATGACTGACACGCTTAGAGACACCAGCCTCTCAGTGAAAAGCCTAACAATGAGAAGACTTCTGCATTGTATCTTTTGTTATGATCAAACATAACCATTAGGTACCTCCTCTAACCACCCTGTCCAACTTTGCCCCTAAAACAGACAAAGCCACTCCAAATTATGATTAATGTGTTTCCCTTAATCAGGTTTACATTAGTACATATGTGTGACGCCAAGGCTTTTGTGTGTGTTTAACGTGTGGCTTACTCCCTGGTCTGCAAGGATGTCGACACGAAACTTGTGGAACCAGCATCGTGTCGAAAAGGGGACTGTAGCAGATCAGTCTCCATAATTCCACACTTATCACTTCCAGAGAGGCCCCAGCAAACAAGAGTTTGCACAAAACTCCACACGGATTATAACATCTGTCTTTTATCATTTACAGACCTCCAAACTGTTTTACTAAGGACTCAGGAACCTTCAGTAAACCGTGATTAACTATTCTGCGTTGTTGACATGACCAGGACAAAACCTGGCCAGGGACGCATCCCAGGTCAAAGGTGACTCAGGACCAGCACCACATCCTGGCACCATGTCCAAGGACTGTAAATCCTAAAGATAAAGGGTGTTGATTCAGCTTTACCCAGAACTTTCTTTAGCACTCAAGAAGGACGTAGGAATGCGTTTGATCACACCAAAACCCTGAACTTCTGATGGTCAGACACTACCCCCTTGTGTTTGACCGGACAGAGAACTATTGACTTCTCCCCAAAGGATATTTTGTTATTTTAATAAAAGAATTATTGTATTAATGTGCTGTTGTTATACTGTTCTTTTCCAGGACGCGGAGTCGTGACGAGAACTCCTCATCCTAGTTTTGTTTGCAGGTTGTGTTCTGTTTTAAGGAAATGTAACAATTGTTTCCATCATGTCCTGACAAATGCCTCTGTATAACTTTGCAGTACAAGTGTTTTGCGTGTTTATGAAAAACCAAAAGAAATTGCAAGGAATGTTTTAAAACTTAGTTTAAACACTTAAACTTTAGTCAAACTTGCCAAGGCAACACCCTTCTTCGTAAGACACGCCCCTTTTCCAAAGGTGACAAAACTGGCACGCTCCCAGAGAATCATCCCTTCTCCCTTCTCCCTTCTGGCAGCCTGCTTCACCCTTCGCACCTTTCACCCTTCTCGGTGAGCCTGCGGCCTTCTGGCGGACGGTCCAGTAGGACTGCCTCGCCGCGCAAACCTGGGCCTCGTGGAAACGAGTTAACTTTCCTTCGTTCTAAAGACCGTGCCTGCTAAAGCGCCTGCTCTTCCCCAAAAGAGCGCGCAGAAGCAAGTTTTAACCAGCAAAGCAACAGCTGAGAACTCTTTCATGGACCGTGACATAACCTACACAAACTTCAACTTTTACACGGTACAACCGATGAGAGGCCGTGCGAGTTTGGACAGCAACTAGACGCTTTTGTTCTCTTCCCCTGGGTGCACGGCGACCCCACCCCTGGAAGAGATCTGCACGTGACGGCACCCCTGGTGTGTGGAGCGCTTCATCAGCAAGTTACGGACTTTCTGGAGAACATTCAGGACGCTGCCTCGGACCACTGATATCGACCACACCGAACCGGGCCAGCACCCGCTGACTACAGAGTAAGTCCACGTGACACAACTGCCTTGGCGGCATTACAAAGTCCAAACTCTAGCCCCAAGCCTCCATCTCCTTTTCCCGTTAAAAGTCCCTTTAAATTCCCCAATCTAGATTAAACTGTACAAAACATTCCTGGTTTCATCATATCCTCCATGCAACTGTTTATCCCTGTGTATTCCCATTGTGTTCAACCCTTATTGTGTTTTAATGCTTTACCATGTTCCGTCATATTATTCACCATTGTATAATCTTTAATAAAATCCCATAAAGACATTAATGTTTCCCTGTTTATATCAAGAAATGTTCGAAAACAAGAAGAATTTACTTCCTTTAGATTAATGAGACTAGACTAAACAGTTTCTCTAGATCTGTCTAAAACTAGAGTGGTGCCCGAAAGAAATTAATATTTTGATAAGCAAAATATTAATTATTAATTTTCATAATTAACATTCATATTAATTATTAATAAGACCATATTCACTACAGTATTATTTTTGGTGCCTCGTGAGGCCTTGGAAGAATATTCTTGATTAAACATTGAAATTATTAAATAACACCTAAAGTCTTTACACAAATTGCTGTCCACTGAAAGCTGTGTCTAAGCTGTGCTTTAGCTGGTGATGCGTTTAACTGTGTGTGTGTGTGTGTGTGATCATCGCTAGGTGATCAAATGTGAAGCGCTATCGAAATTGTGTGTTGATTTCAAACCGTGTCAGCTGGCCTGACCCGTGAAAGTCTGATACTGTACGTACAGTGACGCGAAAGGCGTCAATTCAAACATTGAATAATGGCTGCGAGACTCCAGCATGAATTAAATGTTTGTTAAAGTTGCCAAAAGTCTGCTGAAGACAG
Organism: Neodontobutis hainanensis; assembly: GCA_024349245.1. Lineage (NCBI taxonomy): Eukaryota > Metazoa > Chordata > Actinopteri > Gobiiformes > Odontobutidae > Neodontobutis > Neodontobutis hainanensis. Next base: position 24,069 of record JALDNG010002516.1, on the reverse strand, counting down.
AGAGACTTTGTTGAAGTGGATTGGTTTGGGTGTGTAAAACACGTGGACCTTCAGAGCATCCATTTTGAGATCCTTTTAATGGCTGCGAGCTTCCAGCATTAAGAAGTACTTATTAAAGTTGTTTTAAAGTCCGCTGAAGGACTTTTTGAATTATGAAATTTATTAATGGCTGCTAGATTCCAGCATTAATTAAATACTTGTCAAAAGTTGCTTAGAGTCTGCTGAAAAGCTCAAAGACTTTGCAAATGTTGCATGCATGCTAACACGCTAGCCAAAGTGTGTATATGGGCCGAGACAAAGCTAATTGCTGCGTTGTACCAGAATTAAGTTAAAATTGTCTCTTACAAGTTGTAAAAATTGCCGCGTTGTACCGAATTTATGAGAAAACTTGTCTCCCTAAGGCTTGTAAGCCGGGTGTATTTCGAACGGATTAAAAATCCGTGCTGGAAGCCTTCACAGCCTAGCTAACTGTGAAAACTCTCCCCTAAAAGCCACGTGGGCTGCCGTGCGTTTTGTCTAAAAGCGTGGTTTGAGCCTGCTATGGTAAATGTGCTTGTGTTTAAAACGTGGCCTTGTACCGGCCTTGTACAAAGCCCTGCTGTGTTTTAAACCGCTGTTTTTGTTTTTTTAAGAGTTGTAGACTCGTCCAGAGTGAACCTCTGACTGGAAGCTGAAAGCAAGCCGCGCCAGGACCCCCAAAGGGGCGGGCCGGAAACGTCACTCCGGAAATCTCAGACTCGCGAGAGTCTCTTTCGCCCCTAGCGGAAAGGAGGTGCGAAACCACAGACTCCCGAGAGTCTCTATCACCCCTAGCGGAAGGAGGTGCTAAACCACTAAGTCACAGGGATAAGCTCCACGCCTCCCTCATGCGGTCACTCAAAGGAAGTACACCCTTCCCTGAAAGTAGTGGCGCTGATCGAAAAGCTTACAGCTTTGATAATTAATGAATAGTTTAAAGCTTTCATTGACACTGAAACACCTCAGTGATTAATCTTATAAGTAAATTAACATTTGTTAATACGGCCCGCAGATAACACTGTTTAATAACTTAAATGCAATACATAGGAAACTAAACTCCACTATTATTGTGACATATTACCTGTACTGTAAGTAGCTTTGCTACTGACCCATGCAGTTAATTTGGCTCAATATAAGTGTGACTTTGTGACTTCTCTCTAAGGAGCTGCTAAATTGAATGACGCATTAAAAAGCTTACTAAAACAGCTACCCACGACAACACTGCTGTTACGTCTGAACAGACTTAACCCCCTGCTCCTGAATTGTTAATTTCACAGACTAGCATCACCCACACCACAGCACTGCTAGCCCTAAATTAACATCCAGCCAACAGGCAATTGCTAACAGCCAATACAAATTTAAATCTGACTCCATCGATTTAATCCCCTCTACAGTTAAAACCCCAATTAACTGTAACCATTGTTAGCAGTTCCTCTAAAAAGCGCAGATCAGCCAACGACAACAGCAACTCCAAAGCGGCAGGAAAGCGTGAAGAACACTGTCAGTGGCAAGCACTAACAGTGAGACTAAACGAAACCCTCTCCGGTAGACTATGCACACACGCAACTGGTCACCTTGCTGATGACTGACACGCTTAGAGACACCAGCCTCTCAGTGAAAAGCCTAACAATGAGAAGACTTCTGCATTGTATCTTTTGTTATGATCAAACATAACCATTAGGTACCTCCTCTAACCACCCTGTCCAACTTTGCCCCTAAAACAGACAAAGCCACTCCAAATTATGATTAATGTGTTTCCCTTAATCAGGTTTACATTAGTACATATGTGTGACGCCAAGGCTTTTGTGTGTGTTTAACGTGGCTTACTCCCTGGTCTGCAAGGATGTCGACACGAAACTTGTGGAACCAGCATCGTGTCGAAAAGGGGACTGTAGCAGATCAGTCTCCATAATTCCACACTTATCACTTCCAGAGAGGCCCCAGCAAACAAGAGTTTGCACAAAACTCCACACGGATTATAACATCTGTCTTTTATCATTTACAGACCTCCAAACTGTTTTACTAAGGACTCAGGAACCTTCAGTAAACCGTGATTAACTATTCTGCGTTGTTGACATGACCAGGACAAAACCTGGCCAGGGACGCATCCCAGGTCAAAGGTGACTCAGGACCAGCACCACATCCTGGCACCATGTCCAAGGACTGTAAATCCTAAAGATAAAGGGTGTTGATTCAGCTTTACCCAGAACTTTCTTTAGCACTCAAGAAGGACGTAGGAATGCGTTTGATCACACCAAAACCCTGAACTTCTGATGGTCAGACACTACCCCCTTGTGTTTGACCGGACAGAGAACTATTGACTTCTCCCCAAAGGATATTTTGTTATTTTAATAAAAGAATTATTGTATTAATGTGCTGTTGTTATACTGTTCTTTTCCAGGACGCGGAGTCGTGGCGAGAACTCCTCATCCTAGTTTTGTTTGCAGGTTGTGTTCTGTTTTAAGGAAATGTAACAATTGTTTCCATCATGTCCTGACAAATGCCTCTGTATAACTTTGCAGTACAAGTGTTTTGCGTGTTTATGAAAAACCAAAAGAAATTGCGAAGCAAGGAATGTTTTAAAACTTAGTTTAAACACTTAAACTTTAGTCAAACTTGCCAAGGCAACACCCTTCTTCGTAAGACACGCCCCTTTTCCAAAGGTGACAAAACTGGCACGCTCCCAGAGAATCATCCCTTCTCCCTTCTCCCTTCTGGCAGCCTGCTTCACCCTTCGCACCTTTCACCCTTCTCGGTGAGCCTGCGGCCTTCTGGCGGACGGTCCAGTAGGACTGCCTCGCCGCCGCAAACCTGGGCCTCGTGGAAACGAGTTAACTTTCCTTCGTTCTAAAGACCGTGCCTGCTAAAGCGCCTGCTCTTCCCCAAAAGAGCGCAGAAGCAAGTTTTAACCAGCAAAGCAACAGCTGAGAACTCTTTCATGGACCGTGACATAACCTACACAAACTTCAACTTTTACACGGTACAACCGATGAGAGGCCGTGCGAGTTTGGACAGCAACTAGACGCTTTTGTTCTCTTCCCTGGGTGCACGGCGACCCCACCCCTGGAAGAGATCTGCACGTGACGGCACCCCTGGTGTGTGGAGCGCTTCATCAGCAAGTTACGGACTTTCTGGAGAACATTCAGGACGCTTCGTCTCGGACCACTGATATCGACCACACCGAACCGGGCCAGCACCCGCTGACTACAGAGTAAGTCCAAGACGTGACACAACTGCCTTGGCGGCATTACAAAGTCCAAACTCTAGCCCCGAAGCCTCCATCTCCTTTTCCGTTAAAAGTCCCTTTAAATTCCCCAATCTAGATTAAACTGTACAAAACATTCCTGGTTTCATCATATCCTCCATGCAACTGTTTATCCCTGTGTATTCCCATTGTGTTCAACCCTTATTGTGTTTTAATGCTTTACCATGTTCCGTCATATTATTCACCATTGTATAATCTTTAATAAAATCCCATAAAGACATTAATGTTTCCCTGTTTATATCAAGAAATGTTCGAAAACAAGAAGAATTTACTTCCTTTAGATTAATGAGACTAGACTAAACAGTTTCTCTAGATCTGTCTAAAACTAGAGTGGTGCCCGAAAGAAATTAATATTTTGATAAGCAAAATATTAATTATTAATTTTCATAATTAACATTCATATTAATTATTAATAAGACCATATTCACTACAGTATTATTTTTGGTGCCTCGTGAGGCCTTGGAAGAATATTCTTGATTAAACATTGAAATTATTAAATAACACCTAAAGTCTTTACACAAATTGCTGTCCACTGAAAGCTGTGTCTAAGCTGTGCTTTAGCTGGTGATGCGTTTAACTGTGTGTGTGTGTGTGTGTGATCATCGCTAGGTGATCAAATGTGAAGCGCTATCGAAATTGTGTGTTGACTTCAAACCGTGTCAGCTGGCCTGACCCGTGAAAGTCTGATACTGTACGTACAGTGACGCGAGCGTCAATTCAAACATTGAATAATGGCTGCGAGACTCCAGCATGAATTAAATGTTTGTTAAAGTTGCCAAAAGTCTGCTGAAGACAGAGAGACTTTGTTGAAGTGGATTGGTTTGGGTGTGTAAAACACGTGGACCTTCAGAGCATCCATTTTGAGATCCTTTTAATGGCTGCGAGCTTCCAGCATTAAGAAGTACTTATTAAAGTTGTTTTAAAGTCCGCTGAAGGACTTTTTGAATTATGAAATTTATTAATGGCTGCGAGATTCCAGCATTAATTAAATACTTGTCAAAAGTTGCTTAGAGTCTGCTGAAAAGCTCAAAGACTTTGCAAATGTTGCATGCATGCTAACACGCTAGCCAAAGTGTGTATATGGGCCCGAGACAAAGCTAATTGCTGCGTTGTACCAGAATTAAGTTAAAATTGTCTCTTACAAGTTGTAAAAATTGCCGCGTTGTACCGAATTTATGAGAAAACTTGTCTCCCTAAGGCTTGTAAGCCGGGTGTATTTCGAACGGATTAAAAATCCGTGCTGGAAGCCTTCACAGCCTAGCTAACTGTGAAAACTCTCCCCTAAAAGCCACGTGGGCTGCCGTGCGTTTTGTCTAAAAGCGTGGTTTGAGCCTGCTATGGTAAATGTGCTTGTGTTTAAAACGTGGCCTTGTACCGGCCTTGTACAAAGCCCTGCTGTGTTTTAAACCGCTGTTTTTGTTTTTTTAAGAGTTGTAGACTCGTCCAGAGTGAACCTCTGACTGGAAGCTGAAAGCAAGCTTCGCGCCAGGACCCCAAAGGGGCGGGCCGGAAACGTCACTCCGGAAATCTCAGACTCGCGAGAGTCTCTTTCGCCCCTAGCGGAAAGGAGGTGCGAAACCACAGACTCCCGAGTCTCTATCACCCCTAGCGGAAGGGAGGTGCTAAACCACTAAGTCACAGGGATAAGCTCCACGCCTCCCTCATGCGGTCACTCAAAGGAAGTACACCCTTCCCTGAAAGTAGTGGCGCTGATCGAAAAGCTTACAGCTTTGATAATTAATGAATAGTTTAAAGCTTTCATTGACACTGAAACACCTCAGTGATTAATCTTATAAGTAAATTAACATTTGTTAATACGGCCGCAGATAACACTGTTTAATAACTTAAATGCGCAATACATAGGAAACTAAACTCCACTATTATTGTGACATATTACCTGTACTGTAAGTAGCTTTGCTACTGACCCATGCAGTTAATTTGGCTCAATATAAGTGTGACTTTGTGACTTCTCTCTAAGGAGCTGCTAAATTGAATGACGCATTAAAAGCTTACTAAAACAGCTACCCACGACAACACTGCTGTTACGTCTGAACAGACTTAACCCCTGCTCCTGAATTGTTAATTTCACAGACTAGCATCACCCACACCACAGCACTGCTAGCCCTAAATTAACATCCAGCCAACAGGCAATTGCTAACAGCCAATACAAATTTAAATCTGACTCCATCGATTTAATCCCCTCTCTACAGTTAAAACCCCAATTAACTGTAACCATTGTTAGCAGTTCCTCTAAAAAGCGCAGATCAGCCAACGACAACAGCAACTCCAAAGCGGCAGGGAAAGCGTGAAGAACACTGTCAGTGGCAAGCACTAACAGTGAGACTAAACGAAACCCTCTCCGGTAGACTATGCACACACGCAACTGGTCACCTTGCTGATGACTGACACGCTTAGAGACACCAGCCTCTCAGTGAAAAGCCTAACAATGAGAAGACTTCTGCATTGTATCTTTTGTTATGATCAAACATAACCATTAGGTACCTCCTCTAACCACCCTGTCCAACTTTGCCCCTAAAACAGACAAAGCCACTCCAAATTATGATTAATGTGTTTCCCTTAATCAGGTTTACATTAGTACATATGTGTGACGCCAAGGCTTTTGTGTGTGTTTAACGTGTGGCTTACTCCTGGTCTGCAAGGATGTCGACACGAAACTTGTGGAACCAGCATCGTGTCGAAAAGGGGGGACTGTAGCAGATCAGTCTCCATAATTCCACACTTATCACTTCCAGAGAGGCCCCAGCAAACAAGAGTTTGCACAAAACTCCACACGGATTATAACATCTGTCTTTTATCATTTACAGACCTCCAAACTGTTTTACTAAGGACTCAGGAACCTTCAGTAAACCGTGATTAACTATTCTGCGTTGTTGACATGACCAGGACAAAACCTGGCCAGGACGCATCCCAGGTCAAAGGTGACTCAGGACCAGCACCACATCCTGGCACCATGTCCAAGGACTGTAAATCCTAAAGATAAAGGGTGTTGATTCAGCTTTACCCAGAACTTTCTTTAGCACTCAAGAAGGACGTAGGAATGCGTTTGATCACACCAAAACCCTGAACTTCTGATGGTCAGACACTACCCCCTTGTGTTTGACCGGACAGAGAACTATTGACTTCTCCCCAAAGGATATTTTGTTATTTTAATAAAAGAATTATTGTATTAATGTGCTGTTGTTATACTGTTCTTTTCCAGGACGCGGAGTCGTGACGAGAACTCCTCATCCTAGTTTTGTTTGCAGGTTGTGTTCTGTTTTAAGGAAATGTAACAATTGTTTCCATCATGTCCTGACAAATGCCTCTGTATAACTTTGCAGTACAAGTGTTTTGCGTGTTTATGAAAAACCAAAAGAAATTGAAGCAAGGAATGTTTTAAAACTTAGTTTAAACACTTAAACTTTAGTCAAACTTGCCAAGGCAACACCCTTCTTCGTAAGACACGCCCCTTTTCCAAAGGTGACAAAACTGGCACGCTCCCAGAGAATCATCCCTTCTCCCTTCTCCCTTCTGGCAGCCTGCTTCACCCTTCGCACCTTTCACCCTTCTCGGTGAGCCTGCGGCCTTCTGGACGGTCCAGTAGGACTGCCTCGCCGCAAACCTGGGCCTCGTGGAAGCGAGTTAACTTTCCTTCGTTCTAAAGACCGTGCCTGCTAAAGCGCCTGCTCTTCCCCAAAAGAGCGCGAGAAGCAAGTTTTAACCAGCAAAGCAACAGCTGAGAACTCTTTCATGGACCGTGACATAACCTACACAAACTTCAACTTTTACACGGTACAACCGATGAGAGGCCGTGCGAGTTTGGACAGCAACTAGACGCTTTTGTTCTCTTCCCTGGGTGCACGGCGACCCCACCCCTGGAAGAGATCTGCACGTGACGGCACCCCTGGTGTGTGGAGCGCTTCATCAGCAAGTTACGGACTTTCTGGAGAACATTCAGGGCCTTCGTCTCGGACCACTGATATCGACCACACCGAACCGGGCCAGCACCCGCTGACTACAGAGTAAGTCCGCGTGACACAACTGCCTTGGCGGCATTACAAAGTCCAAACTCTAGCCCCAAGCCTCCATCTCCTTTTCCCGTTAAAAGTCCCTTTAAATTCCCCAATCTAGATTAAACTGTACAAAACATTCCTGGTTTCATCATATCCTCCATGCAACTGTTTATCCCTGTGTATTCCCATTGTGTTCAACCCTTATTGTGTTTTAATGCTTTACCATGTTCCCGTCATATTATTCACCATTGTATAATCTTTAATAAAATCCCATAAAGACATTAATGTTTCCCTGTTTATATCAAGAAATGTTCGAAAACAAGAAGAATTTACTTCCTTTAGATTAATGAGACTAGACTAAACAGTTTCTCTAGATCTGTCTAAAACTAGAGTGGTGCCCCGAAAGAAATTAATATTTTGATAAGCAAAATATTAATTATTAATTTTCATAATTAACATTCATATTAATTATTAATAAGACCATATTCACTACAGTATTATTTTTGGTGCCTCGTGAGGCCTTGGAAGAATATTCTTGATTAAACATTGAAATTATTAAATAACACCTAAAGTCTTTACACAAATTGCTGTCCACTGAAAGCTGTGTCTAAGCTGTGCTTTAGCTGGTGATGCGTTTAACTGTGTGTGTGTGTGTGTGTGATCATCGCTAGGTGATCAAATGTGAAGCGCTATCGAAATTGTGTGTTGACTTCAAACCGTGTCAGCTGGCCTGACCCGTGAAAGTCTGATACTGTGCGTACAGTGACGCGAAAGCGTCAATTCAAACATTGAATAATGGCTGCGAGACTCCAGCATGAATTAAATGTTTGTTAAAGTTGCCAAAAGTCTGCTGAAGACAGAGAGACTTTGTTGAAGTGGATTGGTTTGGGTGTGTAAAACACGTGGACCTTCAGAGCATCCATTTTGAGATCCTTTTAATGGCTGCGAGCTTCCAGCATTAAGAAGTACTTATTAAAGTTGTTTTAAAGTCCGCTGAAGGACTTTTTGAATTATGAAATTTATTAATGGCTGCGAGATTCCAGCATTAATTAAATACTTGTCAAAAGTTGCTTAGAGTCTGCTGAAAAGCTCAAAGACTTTGCAAATGTTGCATGCATGCTAACACGCTAGCCAAAGTGTGTATATGGGCCCGAGACAAAGCTAATTGCTGCGTTGTACCAGAATTAAGTTAAAATTGTCTCTTACAAGTTGTAAAAATTGCCGCGTTGTACCGGAATTTATGAGAAAACTTGTCTCCCTAAGGCTTGTAAGCCGGGTGTATTTCGAACGGATTAAAAATCCGTGCTGGAAGCCTTCACAGCCTAGCTAACTGTGAAAACTCTCCCCCTAAAAGCCACGTGGGCTGCCGTGCGTTTTGTCTAAAAACGTGGTTTGAGCCTGCTATGGTAAATGTGCTTGTGTTTAAAACGCGTGGCCTTGTACCGGCCTTGTACAAAGCCCTGCTGTGTTTTAAACCGCTGTTTTTGTTTTTTTTAAGAGTTGTAGACTCGTCCAGAGTGAACCTCTGACTGGAAGCTGAAAGCAAGCTTCGCGCCAGGACCCCCAAAGGGGCGGGCCGGAAACGTCACTCCGGAAATCTCAGACTCGCGAGAGTCTCTTTCGCCCCTAGCGGAAAGGAGGTGCGAAACCACAGACTCCGAGAGTCTCTATCACCCCTAGCGGAAGGGAGGTGCTAAACCACTAAGTCACAGGGATAAGCTCCACGCCTCCCTCATGCGGTCACTCAAAGGAAGTACACCCTTCCCTGAAAGTAGTGACGCTGATCGAAAAGCTTACAGCTTTGATAATTAATGAATAGTTTAAAGCTTTCATTGACACTGAAACACCTCAGTGATTAATCTTATAAGTAAATTAACATTTGTTAATACGGCCGCAGATAACACTGTTTAATAACTTAAATGCGCAATACATAGGAAACTAAACTCCACTATTATTGTGACATATTACCTGTACTGTAAGTAGCTTTGCTACTGACCCATGCAGTTAATTTGGCTCAATATAAGTGTGACTTTGTGACTTCTCTCTAAGGAGCTGCTAAATTGAATGACGCATTAAAAGCTTACTAAAACAGCTACCCACGACAACACTGCTGTTACGTCTGAACAGACTTAACCCCTGCTCCTGAATTGTTAATTTCACAGACTAGCATCACCCACACCACAGCACTGCTAGCCTAAATTAACATCCAGCCAACAGGCAATTGCTAACAGCCAATACAAATTTAAATCTGACTCCATCGATTTAATCCTCTCTACAGTTAAAACCCCAATTAACTGTAACCATTGTTAGCAGTTCCTCTAAAAAGCGCAGATCAGCCAACGACAACAGCAACTCCAAAACGGCAGGGAAAGCGTGAAGAACACTGTCAGTGGCAAGCACTAACAGTGAGACTAAACGAAACCCTCTCCGCGGTAGACTATGCACACACGCAACTGGTCACCTTGCTGATGACTGACACGCTTAGAGACACCAGCCTCTCAGTGAAAAGCCTAACAATGAGAAGACTTCTGCATTGTATCTTTTGTTATGATCAAACATAACCATTAGGTACCTCCTCTAACCACCCTGTCCAACTTTGCCCCTAAAACAGACAAAGCCACTCCAAATTATGATTAATGTGTTTCCCTTAATCAGGTTTACATTAGTACATATGTGTGACGCCAAGGCTTTTGTGTGTGTTTAACGTGTGGCTTACTCCCTGGTCTGCAAGGATGTCGACACGAAACTTGTGGAACCAGCATCGTGTCGAAAAGGGGGGACTGTAGCAGATCAGTCTCCATAATTCCACACTTATCACTTCCAGAGAGGCCCCAGCAAACAAGAGTTTGCACAAAACTCCACACGGATTATAACATCTGTCTTTTATCATTTACAGACCTCCAAACTGTTTTACTAAGGACTCAGGAACCTTCAGTAAACCGTGATTAACTATTCTGCGTTGTTGACATGACCAGGACAAAACCTGGCCAGGGACGCATCCCAGGTCAAAGGTGACTCAGGACCAGCACCACATCCTGGCACCATGTCCAAGGACTGTAAATCCTAAAGATAAAGGGTGTTGATTCAGCTTTACCCAGAACTTTCTTTAGCACTCAAGAAGGACGTAGGAATGCGTTTGATCACACCAAAACCCTGAACTTCTGATGGTCAGACACTACCCCCTTGTGTTTGACCGGACAGAGAACTATTGACTTCTCCCCAAAGGATATTTTGTTATTTTAATAAAAGAATTATTGTATTAATGTGCTGTTGTTATACTGTTCTTTTCCAGGACGCGGAGTCGTGACGAGAACTCCTCATCCTAGTTTTGTTTGCAGGTTGTGTTCTGTTTTAAGGAAATGTAACAATTGTTTCCATCATGTCCTGACAAATGCCTCTGTATAACTTTGCAGTACAAGTGTTTTGCGTGTTTATGAAAAACCAAAAGAAATTGAAGCAAGGAATGTTTTAAAACTTAGTTTAAACACTTAAACTTTAGTCAAACTTGCCAAGGCAACACCCTTCTTCGTAAGACACGCCCCTTTTCCAAAGGTGACAAAACTGGCACGCTCCCAGAGAATCATCCCTTCTCCCTTCTCCCTTCTGGCAGCCTGCTTCACCCTTCGCACCTTTCACCCTTCTCGGTGAGCCTGCGGCCTTCTGGCGGACGGTCCAGTAGGACTGCCTCGCCGCCAAACCTGGGCCTCGTGGAAACGAGTTAACTTTCCTTCGTTCTAAAGACCGTGCCTGCTAAAGCGCCTGCTCTTCCCCAAAAGAGCGCAGAAGCAAGTTTTAACCAGCAAAGCAACAGCTGAGAACTCTTTCATGGACCGTGACATAACCTACACAAACTTCAACTTTTACACGGTACAACCGATGAGAGGCCGTGCGAGTTTGGACAGCAACTAGACGCTTTTGTTCTCTTCCCTGGGTGCACGGCGACCCCACCCCTGGAAGAGATCTGCACGTGACGGCACCCCTGGTGTGTGGAGCGCTTCATCAGCAAGTTACGGACTTTCTGGAGAACATTCAGGACGCCGTCTCGGACCACTGATATCGACCACACCGAACCGGGCCAGCACCCGCTGACTACAGAGTAAGTCCAAGACGTGACACAACTGCCTTGGCGGCATTACAAAGTCCAAACTCTAGCCCCAAGCCTCCATCTCCTTTTCCGTTAAAAGTCCCTTTAAATTCCCCAATCTAGATTAAACTGTACAAAACATTCCTGGTTTCATCATATCCTCCATGCAACTGTTTATCCCTGTGTATTCCCATTGTGTTCAACCCTTATTGTGTTTTAATGCTTTACCATGTTCCGTCATATTATTCACCATTGTATAATCTTTAATAAAATCCCATAAAGACATTAATGTTTCCCTGTTTATATCAAGAAATGTTCGAAAACAAGAAGAATTTACTTCCTTTAGATTAATGAGACTAGACTAAACAGTTTCTCTAGATCTGTCTAAAACTAGAGTGGTGCTCGAAAGAAATTAATATTTTGATAAGCAAAATATTAATTATTAATTTTCATAATTAACATTCATATTAATTATTAATAAGACCATATTCACTACAGTATTATTTTTGGTGCCTCGTGAGGCCTTGGAAGAATATTCTTGATTAAACATTGAAATTATTAAATAACACCTAAAGTCTTTACACAAATTGCTGTCCACTGAAAGCTGTGTCTAAGCTGTGCTTTAGCTGGTGATGCGTTTAACTGTGTGTGTGTGTGTGTGTGATCATCGCTAGGTGATCAAATGTGAAGCGCTATCGAAATTGTGTGTTGACTTCAAACCGTGTCAGCTGGCCTGACCGTGAAAGTCTGATACTGTACGTACAGTGACGCGAAAGCGTCAATTCAAACATTGAATAATGGCTGCGAGACTCCAGCATGAATTAAATGTTTGTTAAAGTTGCCAAAAGTCTGCTGAAGACAGAGAGACTTTGTTGAAGTGGATTGGTTTGGGTGTGTAAAACACGTGGACCTTCAGAGCATCCATTTTGAGATCCTTTTAATGGCTGCGAGCTTCCAGCATTAAGAAGTACTTATTAAAGTTGTTTTAAAGTCCGCTGAAGGACTTTTTGAATTATGAAATTTATTAATGGCTGCGAGATTCCAGCATTAATTAAATACTTGTCAAAAGTTGCTTAGAGTCTGCTGAAAAGCTCAAAGACTTTGCAAATGTTGCATGCATGCTAACACGCTAGCCAAAGTGTGTATATGGGCCCGAGACAAAGCTAATTGCTGCGTTGTACCAGAATTAAGTTAAAATTGTCTCTTACAAGTTGTAAAAATTGCCGCGTTGTACGGAATTTATGAGAAAACTTGTCTCCCTAAGGCTTGTAAGCCGGGTGTATTTCGAACGGATTAAAAATCCGTGCTGGAAGCCTTCACAGCCTAGCTAACTGTGAAAACTCTCCCCTAAAAGCCACGTGGGCTGCCGTGCGTTTTGTCTAAAAACGTGGTTTGAGCCTGCTATGGTAAATGTGCTTGTGTTTAAAACGTGGCCTTGTACCGGCCTTGTACAAAGCCCTGCTGTGTTTTAAACCGCTGTTTTTGTTTTTAAGAGTTGTAGACTCGTCCAGAGTGAACCTCTGACTGGAAGCTGAAAGCAAGCCGCGCCAGGACCCCCAAAGGGGCGGGCCGGAAACGCCACTCCGAAATCTCAGACTCGCGAGAGTCTCTTTCGCCCCTAGCGGAAAGGAGGTGCGAAACCACAGACTCCCGAGAGTCTCTATCACCCCTAGCGGAAGGGAGGTGCTAAACCACTAAGTCACAGGGATAAGCTCCACGCCTCCCTCATGCGGTCACTCAAAGGAAGTACACCCTTCCTGAAAGTAGTGACGCTGATCGAAAAGCTTACAGCTTTGATAATTAATGAATAGTTTAAAGCTTTCATTGACACTGAAACACCTCAGTGATTAATCTTATAAGTAAATTAACATTTGTTAATACGGCTTCGCAGATAACACTGTTTAATAACTTAAATGCGCAATACATAGGAAACTAAACTCCACTATTATTGTGACATATTACCTGTACTGTAAGTAGCTTTGCTACTGACCCATGCAGTTAATTTGGCTCAATATAAGTGTGACTTTGTGACTTCTCTCTAAGGAGCTGCTAAATTGAATGACGCATTAAAAGCTTACTAAAACAGCTACCCACGACAACACTGCTGTTACGCCTGAACAGACTTAACCCCTGCTCCTGAATTGTTAATTTCACAGACTAGCATCACCCACACCACAGCACTGCTAGCCCTAAATTAACATCCAGCCAACAGGCAATTGCTAACAGCCAATACAAATTTAAATCTGACTCCATCGATTTAATCCCCTCTCTACAGTTAAAACCCCAATTAACTGTAACCATTGTTAGCAGTTCCTCTAAAAGCGCAGATCAGCCAACGACAACAGCAACTCCAAAACGGCAGGGAAAGCGTGAAGAACACTGTCAGTGGCAAGCACTAACAGTGAGACTAAACGAAACCCTCTCCGCGGTAGACTATGCACACACGCAACTGGTCACCTTGCTGATGACTGACACGCTTAGAGACACCAGCCTCTCAGTGAAAAGCCTAACAATGAGAAGACTTCTGCATTGTATCTTTTGTTATGATCAAACATAACCATTAGGTACCTCCTCTAACCACCCTGTCCAACTTTGCCCCTAAAACAGACAAAGCCACTCCAAATTATGATTAATGTGTTTCCTTAATCAGGTTTACATTAGTACATATGTGTGACGCCAAGGCTTTTGTGTGTGTTTAACGTGTGGCTTACTCCCTGGTCTGCAAGGATGTCGACACGAAACTTGTGGAACCAGCATCGTGTCGAAAAGGGGGGACTGTAGCAGATCAGTCTCCATAATTCCACACTTATCACTTCCAGAGAGGCCCCAGCAAACAAGAGTTTGCACAAAACTCCACACGGATTATAACATCTGTCTTTTATCATTTACAGACCTCCAAACTGTTTTACTAAGGACTCAGGAACCTTCAGTAAACCGTGATTAACTATTCTGCGTTGTTGACATGACCAGGACAAAACCTGGCCAGGGACGCATCCCAGGTCAAAGGTGACTCAGGACCAGCACCACATCCTGGCACCATGTCCAAGGACTGTAAATCCTAAAGATAAAGGGTGTTGATTCAGCTTTACCCAGAACTTTCTTTAGCACTCAAGAAGGACGTAGGAATGCGTTTGATCACACCAAAACCCTGAACTTCTGATGGTCAGACACTACCCCCTTGTGTTTGACCGGACAGAGAACTATTGACTTCTCCCCAAAGGATATTTTGTTATTTTAATAAAAGAATTATTGTATTAATGTGCTGTTGTTATACTGTTCTTTTCCAGGACGCGGAGTCGTGACGAGAACTCCTCATCCTAGTTTTGTTTGCAGGTTGTGTTCTGTTTTAAGGAAATGTAACAATTGTTTCCATCATGTCCTGACAAATGCCTCTGTATAACTTTGCAGTACAAGTGTTTTGCGTGTTTATGAAAAACCAAAAGAAATTAAGCAAGGAATGTTTTAAAACTTAGTTTAAACACTTAAACTTTAGTCAAACTTGCCAAGGCAACACCCTTCTTCGTAAGACACGCCCCTTTTCCAAAGGTGACAAAACTGGCACGCTCCCAGAGAATCATCCCTTCTCCCTTCTCCCTTCTGGCAGCCTGCTTCACCCTTCGCACCTTTCACCCTTCTCGGTGAGCCTGCGGCCTTCTGGCGGACGGTCCAGTAGGACTGCCTCGCCGCCGCAAACCTGGGCCTCGTGGAAACGAGTTAACTTTCCTTCGTTCTAAAGACCGTGCCTGCTAAAGCGCCTGCTCTTCCCCAAAAGAGCGCGAGAAGCAAGTTTTAACCAGCAAAGCAACAGCTGAGAACTCTTTCATGGACCGTGACATAACCTACACAAACTTCAACTTTTACACGGTACAACCGATGAGAGGCCGTGCGAGTTTGGACAGCAACTAGACGCTTTTGTTCTCTTCCCTGGGTGCACGCGACCCCCACCCCTGGAAGAGATCTGCACGTGACGGCACCCCTGGTGTGTGGAGCGCTTCATCAGCAAGTTACGGACTTTCTGGAGAACATTCAGGACGCCGTCTCGGACCACTGATATCGACCACACCGAACCGGGCCAGCACCCGCTGACTACAGAGTAAGTCCGACGTGACACAACTGCCTTGGCGGCATTACAAAGTCCAAACTCTAGCCCCAAGCCTCCATCTCCTTTTCCCGTTAAAAGTCCCTTTAAATTCCCCAATCTAGATTAAACTGTACAAAACATTCCTGGTTTCATCATATCCTCCATGCAACTGTTTATCCCTGTGTATTCCCATTGTGTTCAACCCTTATTGTGTTTTAATGCTTTACCATGTTCCGTCATATTATTCACCATTGTATAATCTTTAATAAAATCCCATAAAGACATTAATGTTTCCCTGTTTATATCAAGAAATGTTCAAAACAAGAAGAATTTACTTCCTTTAGATTAATGAGACTAGACTAAACAGTTTCTCTAGATCTGTCTAAAACTAGAGTGGTGCCCGAAAGAAATTAATATTTTGATAAGCAAAATATTAATTATTAATTTTCATAATTAACATTCATATTAATTATTAATAAGACCATATTCACTACAGTATTATTTTTGGTGCCTCGTGAGGCCTTGGAAGAATATTCTTGATTAAACATTGAAATTATTAAATAACACCTAAAGTCTTTACACAAATTGCTGTCCACTGAAAGCTGTGTCTAAGCTGTGCTTTAGCTGGTGATGCGTTTAACTGTGTGTGTGTGTGTGTGTGATCATCGCTAGGTGATCAAATGTGAAGCGCTATCGAAATTGTGTGTTGATTTCAAACCGTGTCAGCTGGCCTGACCCGTGAAAGTCTGATACTGTACGTACAGTGACGCGGAAAGCGTCAATTCAAACATTGAATAATGGCTGCGAGACTCCAGCATGAATTAAATGTTTGTTAAAGTTGCCAAAAGTCTGCTGAAGACAGAGAGACTTTGTTGAAGTGGATTGGTTTGGGTGTGTAAAACACGTGGACCTTCAGAGCATCCATTTTGAGATCCTTTTAATGGCTGCGAGCTTCCAGCATTAAGAAGTACTTATTAAAGTTGTTTTAAAGTCCGCTGAAGGACTTTTTGAATTATGAAATTTATTAATGGCTGCGAGATTCCAGCATTAATTAAATACTTGTCAAAAGTTGCTTAGAGTCTGCTGAAAAGCTCAAAGACTTTGCAAATGTTGCATGCATGCTAACACGCTAGCCAAAGTGTGTATATGGGCCCGAGACAAAGCTAATTGCTGCGTTGTACCAGAATTAAGTTAAAATTGTCTCTTACAAGTTGTAAAAATTGCCGCGTTGTACCGAATTTATGAGAAAACTTGTCTCCCTAAGGCTTGTAAGCCGGGTGTATTTCGAACGGATTAAAAATCCGTGCTGGAAGCCTTCACAGCCTAGCTAACTGTGAAAACTCTCCCCTAAAAGCCACGTGGCTGCCGTGCGTTTTGTCTAAAAACGTGGTTTGAGCCTGCTATGGTAAATGTGCTTGTGTTTAAAACGTGGCCTTGTACCGGCCTTGTACAAAGCCCTGCTGTGTTTTAAACCGCTGTTTTTGTTTTTTTAAGAGTTGTAGACTCGCCCAGAGTGAACCTCTGACTGGAAGCTGAAAGCAAGCCGCGCCAGGACCCCCAAAGGGGCGGGCCGGAAACGCCACTCCGAAATCTCAGACTCGCGAGAGTCTCTTTCGCCCCTAGCGGAAAGGAGGTGCGAAACCACAGACTCCCGAGAGTCTCTATCACCCCTAGCGGAAGGGAGGTGCTAAACCACTAAGTCACAGGGATAAGCTCCACGCCTCCCTCATGCGGTCACTCAAAGGAAGTACACCCTTCCCTGAAAGTAGTGACGCTGATCGAAAAGCTTACAGCTTTGATAATTAATGAATAGTTTAAAGCTTTCATTGACACTGAAACACCTCAGTGATTAATCTTATAAGTAAATTAACATTTGTTAATACGGCGCAGATAACACTGTTTAATAACTTAAATGCGCAATACATAGGAAACTAAACTCCACTATTATTGTGACATATTACCTGTACTGTAAGTAGCTTTGCTACTGACCCATGCAGTTAATTTGGCTCAATATAAGTGTGACTTTGTGACTTCTCTCTAAGGAGCTGCTAAATTGAATGACGCATTAAAAAGCTTACTAAAACAGCTACCCACGACAACACTGCTGTTACGCCTGAACAGACTTAACCCCTGCTCCTGAATTGTTAATTTCACAGACTAGCATCACCCACACCACAGCACTGCTAGCCCTAAATTAACATCCAGCCAACAGGCAATTGCTAACAGCCAATACAAATTTAAATCTGACTCCATCGATTTAATCCCCTCTCTACAGTTAAAACCCCAATTAACTGTAACCATTGTTAGCAGTTCCTCTAAAAAGCGCAGATCAGCCAACGACAACAGCAACTCCAAAACGGCAGGGAAAGCGTGAAGAACACTGTCAGTGGCAAGCACTAACAGTGAGACTAAACGAAACCCTCTCCGCGTAGACTATGCACACACGCAACTGGTCACCTTGCTGATGACTGACACGCTTAGAGACACCAGCCTCTCAGTGAAAAGCCTAACAATGAGAAGACTTCTGCATTGTATCTTTTGTTATGATCAAACATAACCATTAGGTACCTCCTCTAACCACCCTGTCCAACTTTGCCCCTAAAACAGACAAAGCCACTCCAAATTATGATTAATGTGTTTCCCTTAATCAGGTTTACATTAGTACATATGTGTGACGCCAAGGCTTTTGTGTGTGTTTAACGTGGCTTACTCCCTGGTCTGCAAGGATGTCGACACGAAACTTGTGGAACCAGCATCGTGTCGAAAAGGGGGGACTGTAGCAGATCAGTCTCCATAATTCCACACTTATCACTTCCAGAGAGGCCCCAGCAAACAAGAGTTTGCACAAAACTCCACACGGATTATAACATCTGTCTTTTATCATTTACAGACCTCCAAACTGTTTTACTAAGGACTCAGGAACCTTCAGTAAACCGTGATTAACTATTCTGCGTTGTTGACATGACCAGGACAAAACCTGGCCAGGACGCATCCCAGGTCAAAGGTGACTCAGGACCAGCACCACATCCTGGCACCATGTCCAAGGACTGTAAATCCTAAAGATAAAGGGTGTTGATTCAGCTTTACCCAGAACTTTCTTTAGCACTCAAGAAGGACGAGGAATGCGTTTGATCACACCAAAACCCTGAACTTCTGATGGTCAGACACTACCCCTTGTGTTTGACCGGACAGAGAACTATTGACTTCTCCCCAAAGGATATTTTGTTATTTTAATAAAAGAATTATTGTATTAATGTGCTGTTGTTATACTGTTCTTTTCCAGGACGCGGAGTCGTGACGAGAACTCCTCATCCTAGTTTTGTTTGCAGGTTGTGTTCTGTTTTAAGGAAATGTAACAATTGTTTCCATCATGTCCTGACAAATGCCTCTGTATAACTTTGCAGTACAAGTGTTTTGCGTGTTTATGAAAAACCAAAAGAAATTTGAAGCAAGGAATGTTTTAAAACTTAGTTTAAACACTTAAACTTTAGTCAAACTTGCCAAGGCAACACCCTTCTTCGTAAGACACGCCCCTTTTCCAAAGGTGACAAAACTGGCACGCTCCCAGAGAATCATCCCTTCTCCCTTCTCCCTTCTGGCAGCCTGCTTCACCCTTCGCACCTTTCACCCTTCTCGGTGAGCCTGCGGCCTTCTGGCGGACGGTCCAGTAGGACTGCCTCGCCGCCGCAAACCTGGGCCTCGTGGAAACGAGTTAACTTTCCTTCGTTCTAAAGACCGTGCCTGCTAAAGCGCCTGCTCTTCCCCAAAAGAGCGCGCAGAAGCAAGTTTTAACCAGCAAAGCAACAGCTGAGAACTCTTTCATGGACCGTGACATAACCTACACAAACTTCAACTTTTACACGGTACAACCGATGAGAGGCCGGCGAGTTTGGACAGCAACTAGACGCTTTTGTTCTCTTCCTGGGTGCACGGCGACCCCCACCCCTGGAAGAGATCTGCACGTGACGGCACCCCTGGTGTGTGGAGCTTCATCAGCAAGTTACGGACTTTCTGGAGAACATTCAGGACGCTCGTCTCGACCACTGATATCGACTCACACCGAACCGGGCCAGCACCCGCTGACTACAGAGTAAGTCCGACGTGACACAACTGCCTTGGCGGCATTACAAAGTCCAAACTCTAGCCCCAAGCCTCCATCTCCTTTTCCGTTAAAAGTCCCTTTAAATTCCCCAATCTAGATTAAACTGTACAAAACATTCCTGGTTTCATCATATCCTCCATGCAACTGTTTATCCCTGTGTATTCCCATTGTGTTCAACCCTTATTGTGTTTTAATGCTTTACCATGTTCCGTCATATTATTCACCATTGTATAATCTTTAATAAAATCCCATAAAGACATTAATGTTTCCCTGTTTATATCAAGAAATGTTCGAAAACAAGAAGAATTTACTTCCTTTAGATTAATGAGACTAGACTAAACAGTTTCTCTAGATCTGTCTAAAACTAGAGTGGTGCTCGAAAGAAATTAATATTTTGATAAGCAAAATATTAATTATTAATTTTCATAATTAACATTCATATTAATTATTAATAAGACCATATTCACTACAGTATTATTTTTGGTGCCCTCGTGAGGCCTTGGAAGAATATTCTTGATTAAACATTGAAATTATTAAATAACACCTAAAGTCTTTACACAAATTGCTGTCCACTGAAAGCTGTGTCTAAGCTGTGCTTTAGCTGGTGATGCGTTTAACTGTGTGTGTGTGTGTGTGATCATCGCTAGGTGATCAAATGTGAAGCGCTATCGAAATTGTGTGTTGATTTCAAACCGTGTCAGCTGGCCTGACCGTGAAAGTCTGATACTGTAACAGTGACGCGAAAGCGTCAATTCAAACATTGAATAATGGCTGCGAGACTCCAGCATGAATTAAATGTTTGTTAAAGTTGCCAAAAGTCTGCTGAAGACAGAGAGACTTTGTTGAAGTGGATTGGTTTGGGTGTGTAAAACACGTGGACCTTCAGAGCATCCATTTTGAGATCCTTTTAATGGCTGCGAGCTTCCAGCATTAAGAAGTACTTATTAAAGTTGTTTTAAAGTCCGCTGAAGGACTTTTTGAATTATGAAATTTATTAATGGCTGCGAGATTCCAGCATTAATTAAATACTTGTCAAAAGTTGCTTAGAGTCTGCTGAAAAGCTCAAAGACTTTGCAAATGTTGCATGCATGCTAACACGCTAGCCAAAGTGTGTATATGGGCCCGAGACAAAGCTAATTGCTGCTGTTGTACCAGAATTAAGTTAAAATTGTCTCTTACAAGTTGTAAAATTGCCGCGTTGTACCGAATTTATGAGAAAACTTGTCTCCCTAAGGCTTGTAAGCCGGGTGTATTTCGAACGGATTAAAAATCCGTGCTGGAAGCCTTCACAGCCTAGCTAACTGTGAAAACTCTCCCCCTAAAAGCCACGTGGGCTGCCGTGCGTTTTGTCTAAAAACGTGGTTTGAGCCTGCTATGGTAAATGTGCTTGTGTTTAAAACGTGGCCTTGTACCGGCCTTGTACAAAGCCCTGCTGTGTTTTAAACCGCTGTTTTTGTTTTTTTAAGAGTTGTAGACTCGTCCAGAGTGAACCTCTGACTGGAAGCTGAAAGCAAGCCGCCAGGACCCCCAAAGGGGCGGGCCGAAACGCCACTCCGAAATCTCAGACTCGCGAGAGTCTCTTTCGCCTAGCGGAAAGGAGGTGCGAAACCACAGACTCCCGAGAGTCTCTATCACCCCTAGCGGAAGGGAGGTGCTAAACCACTAAGTCACAGGGATAAGCTCCACGCCTCCCTCATGCGGTCACTCAAAGGAAGTACACCCTTCCCTGAAAGTAGTGACGCTGATCGAAAAGCTTACAGCTTTGATAATTAATGAATAGTTTAAAGCTTTCATTGACACTGAAACACCTCAGTGATTAATCTTATAAGTAAATTAACATTTGTTAATACGGCTTCGCAGATAACACTGTTTAATAACTTAAATGCGCAATACATAGGAAACTAAACTCCACTATTATTGTGACATATTACCTGTACTGTAAGTAGCTTTGCTACTGACCCATGCAGTTAATTTGGCTCAATATAAGTGTGACTTTGTGACTTCTCTCTAAGGAGCTGCTAAATTGAATGACGAAAAAGCTTACTAAAACAGCTACCCACGACAACACTGCTGTTACGCCTGAACAGACTTAACCCCTGCTCCTGAATTGTTAATTTCACAGACTAGCATCACCCACACCACAGCACTGCTAGCCCTAAATTAACATCCAGCCAACAGGCAATTGCTAACAGCCAATACAAATTTAAATCTGACTCCATCGATTTAATCCCCTCTCTACAGTTAAAACCCCAATTAACTGTAACCATTGTTAGCAGTTCCTCTAAAAAGCGCAGATCAGCCAACGACAACAGCAACTCCAAAACGGCAGGGAAAGCGTGAAGAACACTGTCAGTGGCAAGCACTAACAGTGAGACTAAACGAAACCCTCTCCGCGTAGACTATGCACACACGCAACTGGTCACCTTGCTGATGACTGACACGCTTAGAGACACCAGCCTCTCAGTGAAAAGCCTAACAATGAGAAGACTTCTGCATTGTATCTTTTGTTATGATCAAACATAACCATTAGGTACCTCCTCTAACCACCCTGTCCAACTTTGCCCCTAAAACAGACAAAGCCACTCCAAATTATGATTAATGTGTTTCCCTTAATCAGGTTTACATTAGTACATATGTGTGACGCCAAGGCTTTTGTGTGTGTTTAACGTGTGGCTTACTCCCTGGTCTGCAAGGATGTCGACACGAAACTTGTGGAACCAGCATCGTGTCGAAAAGGGGACTGTAGCAGATCAGTCTCCATAATTCCACACTTATCACTTCCAGAGAGGCCCCAGCAAACAAGAGTTTGCACAAAACTCCACACGGATTATAACATCTGTCTTTTATCATTTACAGACCTCCAAACTGTTTTACTAAGGACTCAGGAACCTTCAGTAAACCGTGATTAACTATTCTGCGTTGTTGACATGACCAGGACAAAACCTGGCCAGGACGCATCCCAGGTCAAAGGTGACTCAGGACCAGCACCACATCCTGGCACCATGTCCAAGGACTGTAAATCCTAAAGATAAAGGGTGTTGATTCAGCTTTACCCAGAACTTTCTTTAGCACTCAAGAAGGACGTAGGAATGCGTTTGATCACACCAAAACCCTGAACTTCTGATGGTCAGACACTACCCCTTGTGTTTGACCGGACAGAGAACTATTGACTTCTCCCAAAGGATATTTTGTTATTTTAATAAAAGAATTATTGTATTAATGTGCTGTTGTTATACTGTTCTTTTCCAGGACGCTGGAGTCGTGACGAGAACTCCTCATCCTAGTTTTGTTTGCAGGTTGTGTTCTGTTTTAAGGAAATGTAACAATTGTTTCCATCATGTCCTGACAAATGCCTCTGTATAACTTTGCAGTACAAGTGTTTTGCGTGTTTATGAAAAACCAAAAGAAATTGCGAAGCAAGGAATGTTTTAAAACTTAGTTTAAACACTTAAACTTTAGTCAAACTTGCCAAGGCAACACCCTTCTTCGTAAGACACGCCCCTTTTCCAAAGGTGACAAAACTGGCACGCTCCCAGAGAATCATCCCTTCTCCCTTCTCCCTTCTGGCAGCCTGCTTCACCCTTCGCACCTTTCACCCTTCTCGGTGAGCCTGCGGCCTTCTGGCGGACGGTCCAGTAGGACTGCCTCGCCGCCGCAAACCTGGGCCTCGTGGAAACGAGTTAACTTTCCTTCGCTCTAAAGACCGTGCCTGCTAAAGCGCCTGCTCTTCCCCAAAAGAGCGCGCGAGAAGCAAGTTTTAACCAGCAAAGCAACAGCTGAGAACTCTTTCATGGACCGTGACATAACCTACACAAACTTCAACTTTTACACGGTACAACCGATGAGAGGCCGTGAGTTTGGACAGCAACTAGACGCTTTTGTTCTCTTCCCTGGGTGCACGGCGACCCCACCCCTGGAAGAGATCTGCACGTGACGGCACCCCTGGTGTGTGGAGCGCTTCATCAGCAAGTTACGGACTTTCTGGAGAACATTCAGGACGCCGTCTCGACCACTGATATCGACCACACCGAACCGGGCCAGCACCCGCTGACTACAGAGTAAGTCCAAGACGTGACACAACTGCCTTGGCGGCATTACAAAGTCCAAACTCTAGCCCCAAGCCTCCATCTCCTTTTCCCGTTAAAAGTCCCTTTAAATTCCCCAATCTAGATTAAACTGTACAAAACATTCCTGGTTTCATCATATCCTCCATGCAACTGTTTATCCCTGTGTATTCCCATTGTGTTCAACCCTTATTGTGTTTTAATGCTTTACCATGTTCCGTCATATTATTCACCATTGTATAATCTTTAATAAAATCCCATAAAGACATTAATGTTTCCCTGTTTATATCAAGAAATGTTCGAAAACAAGAAGAATTTACTTCCTTTAGATTAATGAGACTAGACTAAACAGTTTCTCTAGATCTGTCTAAAACTAGAGTGGTTTGAAAGAAATTAATATTTTGATAAGCAAAATATTAATTATTAATTTTCATAATTAACA
>JALDNG010002515.1:0-38009 GCA_024349245.1 Neodontobutis hainanensis | reverse complement strand
ACTCTGTGGACTCTGCCTCCTCTGGTCTCTCCTCCTCTGCCTCCTCTGCTCTAACTGCCTCCTCTGGTCTCTCTGTCTCTCTGCCTCCTCTAGTCTCTCTGTGGCCTCAGCCTCCTCTGGTCTCTCTGTGGCCTCTGCCTTCTCTGGTCTCTCTCTGGCCGCTGCATACTCTGGTCTCTCTGAGGCATCTGCCTTTTCTGGTCTCTCTGCCTCCTCTGCCTCCCTGGTCTCTCTGTGGCCTCTGCCTCCTCTAGACTCTCCTTGCCTCCTGGTCTTTCTGTGGCCTCTGCCTCCTCTGGTCTCTCAGCCTCCTCTGCTTCCTCTCTCTCTCTGTGGCCTCTACCTCCTCTGGTCTCTCTGTCTCCTCTGCCTCCTCTAGTCTCTCTGTGGCCCCCACCTCCTCTGGTCTGTCTGTGTCCTCTACTTCCTCTTGTCTCTATGTGGCCTCTGCCTTTTCTGCCTCTCTCTGTCTCCTCTGCCTCCTCTGGTCTCTCTGCCTCCTCTGCCTCCTCTGCCTCCTCTGATCTCTCTGTGGCCTCTGCCTCCTCTGGTATGTCTGTCTCCTCTGCCTCCTCTGCTCTCTCTGTGGCCTCAGGCTCCTCTGCTCTCTCTGTCTCCTCTATCTCCTCTGGTCTCTCTGTTGCCTCTGCCTCCTCTGGTCTCTTCGTGTCCTGTGCCTCCTCTGGTCTCTCTGTGTCCTCTACCTCCTCTGGTCAGTCTTTGGCCTCTGCCTTCTCTGGATCTCTCTGTGGCCTCTGGTCTCTTACTGGCATCTGCCTTTTCTGGTCTCTCTGCCTACTCTGCCTCCTCTAGTCTCTCTGTGGCCTCTGCCTTCTCTGGACTATCTGCCTCCTTTGGTCTTTCTGTTGCCTCTGCCTCCTCTGGCCTCTCTGCCTCCTCTACTTCCTCTCGATTCCTTATGGCCTCTGCCTCCTCTGGTCTCTCTGTCTCCTCTGCCTCCTCTGGTGTCTCTGCCTCCTCTGGTCTCTCTGTGGCCTCTGCCTCCTCTGGTCTGTCTGTGTTCTCTACCTCCTCTGCCTCCTCTGGTCTCTCTGTGTCCTCTGCCTCCTCTGGTCTGTCTGTGTCCTCTACCTCCTCTGCCCTCTCTGTGGCCTCTTCCTCCTCTGGTCCATCTGTCTCCTCTGCATCCACTGGTCTCTTTTTGGCCTCTGCTTCCAC
Organism: Neodontobutis hainanensis; assembly: GCA_024349245.1. NCBI lineage: Eukaryota > Metazoa > Chordata > Actinopteri > Gobiiformes > Odontobutidae > Neodontobutis > Neodontobutis hainanensis. Next base: position 36,830 of record JALDNG010002515.1, on the reverse strand, counting down.
TGCTCTCTTTGTGGCCTCTGCCTCCTCTAGTCTCTCTCTGGCCTCTGCCACTTCTAGTCTCACTGCCTTCTCTGTCTCCTCTAGTCTCTCCGTGTTCTCTATCTGCTCTGGTCTCTCTGTTGCCTCTGCCTCTTCTGTTCTCTCTGTCTCTTCTGCCTCCTCTGGTCTCTCTGCCTCCTCTGCCTCCTCTGGTCTGTCTTTGGCCTCTGCCTCCTTTGGTCTGTCTGTGTCCTCTGCCTCCTCTGTTCTCTCTGTGGCCTCTGCCTCCTCTGGTCACTCTGTCTCCTCTGCCTCCACTGGTCTCTCTGTTGCATCTGCCTCCACTGGTCTCTCTCTGGCCTCTGCCCTCCTCTAGTGTCTTTGCCTTCTCTGTCTCCTCTAGTCTCTCTGTGGCCTCTGCCTCCTCTGGTCTCTCTGTCTCCTCTGCCTCCTCTGCTCTCTCTGTGGCCTCTGCCTCCTCTGGTCACTCTGTCTCCTCTGCCTCCACTGGTCTCTCTGTTGCATCTGCCTCCACTGGTCTCTCTTTGGCCTCTGCCTCCTCTGGTCTCTCTCTGGCCTCTGCCTCCTCCTCTAGTGTCTTTGCCTTCTCTGTCTCCTCTAGTCTCTCTGTGGCATCTACCTTTTCTGGTCTCTCTGACTCCTTCTCCTCTTCTGGTCTCTTTGTGGCCTTTGCCTCCTCTGGACTCTCTGCCTCTCTGGACTTTCTGTGGCCTCTGCTTCCTCTCTTCTCCCTCCCGTTACCTCCTCTTGTCTCCTCATCTGCAGTCTATTCATCTGCAAATTGCCAGTCTGTTCTACTCCACGCCTACAGTCAGTTCTAATAATTGTCTACTGTCTGTTCTTCTGCACATTTACAGTCTTTACTACTGCATTTCTACAGTCTGTCTCGACTACAGTCTGTCTGGGCCTTTAGTACCCTTTTTGACCTTTTTAAACCCCTTATCAATGTGGTAGCCTCGCCAACCTTTACCACACGCTTCCACGTACTGGGTTGAGAAAAGGAGACCACATTTCACTTGATCGGACCTTGGGAAGTGACTTGAATACATTGACAAAATGGGCATGTGGAATCCCAAATTTATCACCCTGGCTCCTGGAGTAGCCCTGAATCACATATCCGAAGTGCAGAGCTCTAGAGCAAAGGGGAAAAAATGATGATCAAAAGACACCTTTCTTGTCAGGGCCTATAGCTCTGCACTTAGTTGACCTTTTGACCCCTTACCAATGTCGTAGCCTCTCTAAATTTTGCACGCTGGCTCTGGGGCCACCCAGAACAACATATCAAAGGTTGCTGGCTTTAGATCAAAGTGAAAAGTTTCAGCCTCCTAAAGACACAGCTTATAACGGGTTTTGACCATTGACGCCTGAACACTATTTGACCGCTTAACAATGTCGTAGTCTTCTCCAAATTTTGCACGCTGGTCTCCTAGGCCACCCAGAACGACATATCAAAGACGACATTTCACTTGATCGACCTCGGAAGTGACCGCCAGCATGCATTTATGTAATGTCTATATTCTGTTCTATTGGTCGACAACAGTCTGTTCTAATGCCCAATTACATTCTTTACTACTCCACCTCTACAGTTTGTTCTACTGCATGTCTAAAGTCTGTTCTAATGCCAGTCTAGAGTCTGTACTACTGATGCTCTGCAATCTGTTTTACTGCAAGTCTACATTCTGTTCAACTGCACCTCTACAGTCTGTTCTATTGTACGTCTACTCAGTTCTACTGCATATCTACAATCTGTTCTAATGCACAGCTAGTCTTTTCAACTGCAAGTCTACAGTCTGTACTACTGCACCTCTACAGTCTGTTCTAAAGTATGTCTACAGTCTTTTCTACTACTCATGTACAGTGTCTTCTAATGCTTGTGTAAAGTCTCAACTACTGCACCTCTGAGGTATATTCTTCTGCACATCGTCAGTCTGTTCTACTGCACATCTACAGTCTGTTCTAATGGACATCTACAGTCTGTTCTAAAGCACGTCTATAGTCTGTTCTAATGCTCGTCCACAGTCTATTCTTATGCAGGTCTTTAGTCTTTACTACTGCACATCTACAGTCTGTTCTAATGGACGCCTACATTCTGTTCTAATGCTCATCTACAGTATGTTCTATTGTACGTCTACAGTCTTTTCTACTGCACATCTACAGTCTATTCTAATGCTCGTCTACAGTCTGTACAACTGCACCTCTACAGTCTGTTCTACTGCACGTCTTCAGTCTGTTCTAATAATTGTCAACATTCTGTAATACTGAACCTCTACAGTCTCTTCTACTGCACCTCTACAGTCTGTTCTAAAGCATGTCTACAGTCTTTTCTAATACTCATCTACAGTCTGTTCTAATGCATGTCTATAGTCTGTTCTAATGCTCCCACAGTCTGTTCTAATGCAGGTCTTTAGTCTGTACTACTCCATATCTACAGTCTGTTCTCCTGGATGTGTACAGTCGGGTTCTAATGCTCGTCTACAGTCTGTTCTATTGTACAACTACAGTCTCTTCTAATGCACATCTACAGGCTGTTCAACTGCATGTATTCAGTCTGTTCTAATAATTGTCAACATTCTGTAATACTGCACCTCTACAGTCTCTTCTACTGCACCTCTACAGTCTGTTCTAAAGCAAGTCTACAGTCTTTTCTAATACTCATCTACAGTCTGTTCAAATTCACGTACTATAGCTCTATAGTCTTTTTTAATGCTCGTCCACAGTCTGTTCTAACGCAGGTCTTTAGTTTGTACTACTCCATATCTACAGTCTGTTGTCCTGATGTGTACAGTCTGTTCTTCTAATGCTCGGCCTACAGTCTGTTCAACTGCACGCCTACAGTCTTCTAATGCAACTGCATCTCAACAGTCTGTTCTAATGCACGTCTGGCCTCTTCTGCTCTACTGCAGTCTGTTCTACTGCACGTCTACAGTCTGTTTTACTGCACATCTACAGTCTGTTCAGCATGCACATTTACAGTCTGTCTGTATTACTGCACCTCTACTCTGTTCTAAAACATGTCTAGAGTGTTTTCTAATACTCATATACAGTCTGTTCTAATGCTCCTCTACAGTCAGTTCTGTCAGTGTCTGTATCTACTGCTGCTCTGAAGTCTGTTCAACTGCAGCTCTATCAGTCTGTTCTAATGCATCTACGTCTGTTCTAATAAACGTCTACAGTCTTTTTATTCTGCTACATTTACAGTCTGTACTACTGCACTTCTACAGTCATTTCAAATGCTCTACAGTGTGTATTACTGTATCTCTAAAGCATGTCTACAGTGTCTAATACTGCATATCTACAGTCTGTTCTAATGCTCATCTACAGTCTGTACTACTGCACCTCTACAGTCTATTCTTCTGCACATTGTCAGTCTGTTCTACTGACGTTTAAAGTCTGTTCTAATGCTCGTCACAATCTGTACAACTGCACCTCTACAGTCTGTTCTAAAGCATGTCTAGAGTGTTTTCTAATACTCATATACAGTCTGTTCTAATACTCTGTCTACAGTCAGTTCTAAAGCCAATCTAGTGTCTGTACTACTGCTGCTTTGAAGTCTTTTAACTGCAAGACTACAGTCTGTTTAATTGCACCTCTACAGTCTTCTGTTAAAGCATTTCTAGTATTGTTTTCTAATACTCATATACAGACTGTTCTAATGCTTGTCTACAGTCTTTACTACTCCACCTCTACAGTTTGTTCTACTTCTCCTCTACAGTCTCTACTGCAGGTCTACAGTCTGTTCTACTGCAAGTCTACAATCTGTTCTACTGCTCGTCTACAGTCTGTTCTACAGTAAGACTAAGGTCTTAAGTCTCTTTAATGCACATCTACAGTCTGTTCTAATGCACATCTACAGTCTGATCTACTGCACGTCTACTGTCTGTTCTAATAATTATCAACATTCTGTACTACTGCAACTCTACAGTCTCTTCTACTGCACATCTACAGACTGATCTACTGCATGTCTACAGTCTGTTCTAATGCCAGTTTACTACTCTACTGCAGTCTATTCTAATGCACGTCTACAGTCTGTTTTAGTGCACATTTACAATCTTTTCTAATTGTCAGTCTGTTCTACTGGACCTTTACAGTCTGTTCTAAACCTCATCTACAGTCTGTTCTAAAGCCAATCTAGAGTCTGTACTAATGCTGCTCTGAAGTCTTTTCAACTGCACTTCTACATTCTGTTCTACAGCACGACTATAGTCTGTTCTAATGCACAGTCTTTTCTAATGCACTTCTACAGTCTGTTCTACTGGGCGTCTCCAGTCTGTTCTAATAATTGTCTAGAGTCTGTTCTACTGCACGTCTACAGTCTGTTCTAAAGCATCTCTACAGTCTTTTCTAATGCTCGTGTAAAGTCTCAACTACTGCACCTCTACGATCTATTCTTCTGCACATCGTCAGTCTGTTCTACTGCACATCTACAGTCTGTTCTAATGCACATCTACAGTCTGTTCTAATGCACATCTTTAGTCTGTTCTAATGCTCGTCCACAGTCTATTCTAATGCACATCTACTGTCTGTTCTAATGCAAGTCTATAGTCTGTACTACTGCTCATCTACGGTCTGTTCTAGTCTAGATCTACAGTGTGTTCTAATAAACGTCTACAATCTGTTCTACTGCACATCTACAGTCTGTACTACTGCACTTCTACAGTCTTTTCTAATGCTCATCTACAGTCTGTATTACTGCACCTCTACAATCTGTTCTAAAGCATGTCTAGAGTGTTTTCTAATATTCATATAGAGTCTGTTCTAAAGCTCGTCTTTAGTCTGAACTACTGCACCTCTACAGTCTGTTCTAAAGCATGTCTACAGTGTTTTTAATACTCATATACAGTCTGTTCTTATTCTCGTCTACAGTCTGTACTACTGAATCTCTACAGTCTATTCTTTTGCATATTGTCAGTCTGTTCTACTGGACGTTTACAGTCTGTTCTAATGCTTGTCTACAGTCAGTTTTAAATCCAATCTAGAGTATGTACTACTGCTGCTCTAAAGTCTGTTCAACTGCATGTCAACAGTCTTTTCAATCGCACCTGTACAGTCTGTTTTAATGCCAGTTTACAATCTGTACTACTGCTCTACTACAGTCTCTTCCACTGCATGTCTACAGTCTGTTTTACTGCACATCTACAATCTGTTCTAATGTACATCTACTGTCTGTTCTAATGCAAGTCTATAGTCTGTCCTACTGCTCGTCTAGAGTCTGTTCTATTGCACATCTACCGTCTTTACTACTGCACTTCTACAGTCTGTTCTAATGCTCGTCTACAGTCTGTATGACTCCACCTCTATAGTCTCTTCTAAAGCATGTCTAGAGTTTTTCTAATACTCATATACAGTCTGTTCTAATGCTCGCCTACAGTCTGAAGTACTGCACCTCTACAGTCTGTTCTAAAGCATGTCTACAGTGTTTTTTATAATACTCATATACAGTCTGTTCTAATGCAAGTCTATAGTCTGTACTACTGTTCATCTACAGTCTGTTTTACTGCACGTCTACAGTCTGTTCTGATAAACGTCTACAGTCTGTTCTGATAAACGTCTACAGTCTGTTCTACTACACATCTACAGTCTCTACTACTGCACTTATGAAGTCTGTTCTAATGCACATCTACAGTCTGTTCTAATCCATGTCTATAGTCTGTACTACTGCTCATATACGGTCTGTTCTAGTGCAGGTCTACAGTCTGTTCTAATAAACGTCTACAATCTGTTCTACTGCACATCTACAGTCTGTACTACTGCACTTCTACAGTCTTTTCTAATGCTCATCTACAGTCTGTATTATTGCACCTCTACATTCTGTTCCAAAGCATGTCTAGAGTATTTTCTAATACTCAAAAATAGTCTGTTCTAATGCTCATTTACAGTCTGAACTACTGCGCCTCTACAGTCTGTTCTAAAGAATGTCTACATTTTTGTCTAATACTCATATACAATCTGTTTGTAATGCAAGTCTATAGTCTGTACTACTGCTCATCTACGGTCTCTTTAAGTGCAGGTCTACAGTCTGTTCTAATAAACGTCTACAGTCTCTACTACTGCACATCTAAAGTCTATTCTAATGCACATCTACTGTCTGTTCTAATGCAAGTCTATAGTCTGTACTACTGCTCATCTACGGTCTGTTCTAGTCTAGATCTACAGTGTGTTCTAATAAACGTCTACAATCTGTTCTACTGCACATCTACAGTCTGTACTACTGCACTTCTATAGTCTGTTCTAAAGCATGTCCACAGTGTTTTCTAATACTCATATACAGTCTGTTCTAATGCTCATCTACAGTCTGTACTACTGCACCTCTACAGTCTATTCTTCTGCACATTGTCAGTCTGTTCTACTGGACGTTTAAAGTCTGTTCTAATGCTCGTCTACAATCTGTACAACTGCACCTCTACAGTCTGTTCTAAAGCATGTCTAGAGTGTTTTCTAATACTCATATACAGTCTGTTCTAATACTCGTCTACAGTCAGTTCTAAAGCCAATCTAGTGTCTGTACTACTGCTGCTTTGAAGTCTTTTCAACTGCAAGACTACAGTCTGTTTAATTGCACCTCTACAGTCTGTTCTAATGCCAGTTTACAGTCTGTACTATTGCTCTACTGCAGTCTGTTCTACTGCATGTCTATAGTGTTTTCTAATACTCATCTACGGTCTGTTCTACTGCACGTCTACAGTCTGTTTTAATAAATGTCAACAGTCTGTAGTACTGCACCTTACAGTCTGTTAAAGCATTTCTAGTATTGTTTTCTAATACTCATATACAGACTGTTCTAATGCTTGTCTACAGTCTTTACTACTCCACCTCTACAGTTTGTTCTACTTCTCCTCTACAGTCTCCTCTACTGCAGGTCTACAGTCTGTTCTACTGCAAGTCTACAATCTGTTCTACTGCTCGTCTACAGTCTGTTCTACAGTAAGACTAAGGTCTTAAGTCTCTTTTAATGCACATCTACAGTCTGTTCTAATGCACATCTACAGTCTGATCTACTGCACGTCTACTGTCTGTTCTAATAATTATCAACATTCTGTACTACTGCAACTCTACAGTCTCTTCTACTGCACATCTACAGACTGATCTACTGCATGTCTACAGTCTGTTCTAATGCCAGTTTACTACTCTACTGCAGTCTATTCTAATGCACGTCTACAGTCTGTTTTAGTGCACATTTACAATCTTTTCTAATTGTCAGTCTGTTCTACTGGACCTTTACAGTCTGTTCTAAACCTCATCTACAGTCTGTTCTAAAGCCAATCTAGAGTCTGTACTAATGCTGCTCTGAAGTCTTTTCAACTGCACTTCTACATTCTGTTCTACAGCACGACTATAGTCTGTTCTAATGCACAGTCTTTTCTAATGCACTTCTACAGTCTGTTCTACTGACGTCTCCAGTCTGTTCTAATAATTGTCTAGAGTCTGTTCTACTGCACGCCTACAGTCTGTTCTAAAGCATCTCTACAGTCTTTTCTAATGCTCGTAAAGTCTCAACTACTGCACCTCTACGATCTATTCTTCTGCACATCGTCAGTCTGTTCTACTGCACATCTACAGTCTGTTCTAATGCACATCTACAGTCTGTTCTAATGCACATCTTTAGTCTGTTCTAATGCTCGTCCACAGTCTATTCTAATGCACATCTACTGTCTGTTCTAATGCAAGTCTATAGTCTGTACTACTGCTCATCTACGGTCTGTTCTAGTCTAGATCTACAGTGTGTTCTAATAAACGTCTACAATCTGTTCTACTGCACATCTACAGTCTGTACTACTGCACTTCTACAGTCTTTTCTAATGCTCATCTACAGTCTGTATTACTGCACCTCTACAATCTGTTCTAAAGCATGTCTAGAGTGTTTTCTAATATTCATATAGAGTCTGTTCTAAAGCTCGTCTTTAGTCTGAACTACTGCACCTCTACAGTCTGTTCTAAAGCATGTCTACAGTGTTTTTTAATACTCATATACAGTCTGTTCTTATTCTCGTCTACAGTCTGTACTACTGAATCTCTACAGTCTAATCTTTTGCATATTGTCAGTCTGTTCTACTGGACGTTTACAGTCTGTTCTAATGCTTGTCTACAGTCAGTTTTAAATCCAATCTAGAGTATGTACTACTGCTGCTCTAAAGTCTGTTCAACTGCATGTCAACAGTCTTTTCAATCGCACCTGTACAGTCTGTTTTAATGCCAGTTTACAATCTGTACTACTGCTCTACTACAGTCTCTTCCACTGCATGTCTACAGTCTGTTTTACTGCACATCTACAATCTGTTCTAATGTACATCTACTGTCTGTTCTAATGCAAGTCTATAGTCTGTCCTACTGCTCGTCTAGAGTCTGTTCTATTGCACATCTACCGTTTTACTACTGCACTTCTACAGTCTGTTCTAATGCTCGTCTACAGTCTGTATGACTCCACCTCTATAGTCTCTTCTAAAGCATGTCTAGAGTTTTTCTAATACTCATATACAGTCTGTTCTAATGCTCGTCTACAGTCTGAAGTACTGCACCTCTACAGTCTGTTCTAAAGCATGTCTACAGTGTTTTTTATAATACTCATATACAGTCTGTTCTAATGCAAGTCTATAGTCTGTACTACTGTTCATCTACAGTCTGTTTTACTGCACGCCTACAGTCTGTTCTGATAAACGTCTACAGTCTGTTCTGATAAACGTCTACAGTCTGTTCTACTACACATCTACAGTCTCTACTACTGCACTTATGAAGTCTGTTCTAATGCACATCTACAGTCTGTTCTAATCCATGTCTATAGTCTGTACTACTGCTCATATACGGTCTGTTCTAGTGCAGGTCTACAGTCTGTTCTAATAAACGTCTACAATCTGTTCTACTGCACATCTACAGTCTGTACTACTGCACTTCTACAGTCTTTTCTAATGCTCATCTACAGTCTGTATTATTGCACCTCTACATTCTGTTCCAAAGCATGTCTAGAGTGTTTTCTAATACTCATATACAGTCTGTTCTAATGCTCGTCTACAGTCTGAACTACTGCACCTCTACAATCTGTTCTAAAGCATGTCTAGAGTGTTTTCTAATACTCATATAGAGTCTGTTCTAATGCTTGTCTACAGTCTGTTCAACTGCACCTCTACAGTATGTTCTAATGCCAGATTAAAGTCTGTACTACTGCTCTATTACAGTCTCTTCCACTAAAGTCTGTTTTACTGCACATCTACAATCTGTTCTAAAAATGTCTACAGTCTGTTCTACTGCACATCTACAGTTTGTACTACTGCACTTCTACAGTCTGTTCTAATGCTTGTCTACAGTCTGTATTTCTGCAACCTCTACAGTCTCTTCTAAAGCATGTCTAGAGTATTTTCTAATACTCATAAATAGTCTGTTCTAATGCTCATTTACAGTCTGAACTACTGCACCTCTACAGTCTGTTCTAAAGAATGTCTACATTTTTGTCTAATACTCATATACATTCTGTTTGTAATGCAAGTCTATAGTCTGTACTACTGCTTATCTACGGTCTCTTTAAGTGCAGGTCTACAGTCTGTTCTAATAAACGTCTACAGTCTGTACTACTGCACATCTACAGTCTGTTCTAATGCTTGTCTACAGTCTGTATTTCTGCAACCTCTACAGTCTCTTCTAAAGCATGTCTAGAGTATTTTCTAATACTCAAAAATAGTCTGTTCTAATGCTCATTTACAGTCTGAACTACTGCGCCTCTACAGTCTGTTCTAAAGAATGTCTACATTTTTGTCTAATACTCATATACAATCTGTTTGTAATGCAAGTCTATAGTCTGTACTACTGCTCATCTACGGTCTCTTTAAGTGCAGGTCTACAGTCTGTTCTAATAAACGTCTACAGTCTCTACTACTGCACATCTAAAGTCTATTCTAATGCACATCTACTGTCTGTTCTAATGCAAGTCTATAGTCTGTACTACTGCTCATCTACGGTCTGTTCTAGTCTAGATCTACAGTGTGTTCTAATAAACGTCTACAATCTGTTCTACTGCACATCTACAGTCTGTACTACTGCACTTCTACAGTCTTTAATAATGCTCATCTTGGGGCGGCAGTGGCTCAGTGGTAGAGCGGCCGTCCTTCAACCGGAAGGTAGTAGGTTCGATTCCCGCTCGCCCCACAGTTCATACTGTCGTTGTGTCCTTGGGCAAGACACTTAACCCACCTTGCCTCCAGTGTCTGTAGCACTGGTGTAGGAATGTGTGTGACTGTAGAGGTGTGTTTGGTGGTGGTAGGAGAAGGTTGTGAGCGCCGGTTGTGTGGCTGCCCTCCTCTCTGTCTGCCCCAGGAGTGAATGGGGTGAGTTGAAACTTCATGTAAAAACACTGTTGTAAAGCACTTTGTGATAATTATCTGAGAAAGGTGCTATATAAATAAATTACTTACTTACTTACTCATCTACAGTCTGTATTACTGCACCTCTATAATCTGTTCTAAAGCATGTCTAGAGTGTTTTCTAATATTCATATAGAGTCTGTTCTAAAGCTCGTCTTTAGTCTGAACTACTGCACCGCTACAGTCTGTTCTAAAGCATGTCTACAGTGTTTTTTAATACTCATATACAGTCTGTTCTTATTCTCGTCTACAGTCTATACTACTGAATCTCTACAGTCTATTCTTTTGCATATTGTCAGTCTGTTCTACTGGACGTTTACAGTCTGTTCTAATGCTTGTCTACAGTCAGTTCAATCGCACCTGTACAGTCTGTTTTAATGCCAGTTTACAATCTGTACTACTGCTCTACTACAGTCTCTTCCACTGCACGTCTAACGCCTATTTTACTGCACATCTACAGTCTGTTCTAATGTACAACTACTGTCTGTTCTAATGCAAGTCTATAGTCTGTCCTACTGCTCGCTCTACAGTGTGTTTCTTTTGCACATCTACCGTCTGTACTACTGCACTTCTACAGTCTGTTCTAATGCTCGTCTACAGTCTGTATTACTCCACCTCTATAGTCTCTTCTAAAGCATGTCTAGAGTTTTTCTAATACTCATATACAGTCTGTTCTAATGCTCGTCTACAGTCTGAACTACTGCACCTCTACAGTCTGTTCTAAAGCATGTCTACAGTGTTTTTATAATACTCATATACAGTCTGTTCTAATGCACATCTACAGTCTGTTCTAATGCAAGTCTATAGTCTGTACTACTGCTTATCTACAGTCTGTTCTACTGCAAGTCTACAGTCTGTTCTAATAAACATCTAAAGTCTGTTCCACTGCACATCTACAGTCTGTTCTAATGCTCGTCTACAGTCTGAACTACTGCACCTCTACAATCTGTTCTAAAGCATGTCTAGAGTGTTTTCTAATACTCATATAGAGTATGTTCTAATGCTCGTCTACAGTCTGTTCAACTGCACCTCTACAGTCTGTTCAAATGTCAGATTAAAGTCTGTACTACTGCTCTATTACAGTCTCTTCCACTAAATTCTGTTTTACTGCACATCTACAATCTGTTCTAATGTACATCTACTGTCTGTTCTAATGAAAGTCTACAGTCTGTACTACTGCCCATCTACAGTCTGTTCTACTGCACGTCTACAGTCTGTTCTAAAAAATGTCTACAGTCTGTTCTACTGCACATCTACAGTTTGTACTACTGCACTTCTACAGTCTGTTCTAATGCTTTTCTACAGTCTGTATTTCTGCACCTCTACAGTCTCTTCTAAAGCATGTCTAGAGTATTTTCTAAAACTCATAAATAGTCTGTTCTAATGCTCATTTACAGTCTGAACTACTGCACCTCCACAGTCTGTTCTAAAGAATGTCTACATTTTTTCTAATACTAATATACAATCTGTTCTAATGCAAGTCTATAGTCTGTACTACTGCTCATCTACGGTCTCTTTAAGTGCAGGTCTACAGTCTGTTCTAATGAACATCTACAGTCTGTTCTAATGCACATCTACAGTTTGTTCTAATGCACATCTACAGTCTGTTCTAGTGCAGGTCTACAGTCTGTTTTAATATACGTCTACAGTCTCTTCTTCTGCACATCTACAGTCTGTACAACTGCACTTCTACAGTCTTTTCTAATGCTCGTCTACAGTCTGTATTACTGAACCTCTAAAGTCTGTTCTAAAACATGTCTAGAGTGTTTTCTAATACTCATATAGAGTCTGTTCTAATGCTCGTCTACAGTCTGAACTACTGCACCTCTACAGACTGTTCTAAAGCATGTCTAGAGTGTTTTGTAAAACTCATATACAGTCTGATCTAATGCTCATCTACAGTCTGTACTACTGCACCTCTCTATTCTATTCTTCTGCACATTGTCAGTCTCTTCTTCTGGGCGTTTACAGTCTGTTCTAATGATCGTCTACAGTCTGTTCTAAATCCAATCTAGAGTGTGTACTACTGTTGCACTGAAGTCTGTACAAATGCACGTCTAAAGTCACTTCTATTGTACGTCTATAGCTTGTTCTAATGCACATCTACAATCTGTTATAATGCAAGTCTACAGTCTGTACTACTGCTCCTCTACAGTCTGTTCTAATGCCAGTCTAGAGTCTGTACTACTTCTGCTCTGCAGTCTGTTTTACTGCAAGTCTACATTCAGTTCTACTGCACATCTACAGTCTGTTCTAATGCACAGCTACAGTCTGTTAAACTGCAAGTCTACAGTCTGTACTACTGCACCTCTACAGTCTGTTCTAAATCATGTCTACGGTCTTTTCTAATACTCATGTACAGTCTGTTCTAATGCTCGTAAAGTCTCAACTACTGAAGCCTTACGGTCTATTCTTCGTCAGTCTGTTCTACTACACATCTACAGTCTGTTCTAATGGACATCTACAGTCTGTTCTAATGCACGTCTATAATCTGTTCAAATGCTCATCCACAGTCTGTTCTAATGCAAGTCTACAGTCTGTACTACTGCACATCTACAATCTGTTCTATTGCTTGTCTACAGTCTGTTCTAATCCCCAATAAAAGTCTTTACTGTTCTACCTCTACAGTCTGTTCTACTGCATGGCTACAGTCTGTTCTAATAATTGTCTACAGTCTCTTCTACTGCACATCTAAAGTCTGTTCTAATGCACGTCATTAGTCTGTTCAAATGTTCGCCCACAATCTGTTCTAATGCAGTCCGTACGACCACACATCTATAGTCTGTTCTATTGCTCGAATATCGTCTGTTCTATTGCCCAATAACAGTATTTACTACTCAACCTCTACAGTTTGTTCTACTGTTCCTCTACAGTCTGTTCTAATGCCATTTTACTGTCTGTACTACTGCTCTACCGCAGTCTGTTCTACTGCATGTCTACAGTCTGTTTTACTGCACATCTACAGTCTGTTCTACTGCATATCTACAGTTTCTACTACTGCACTTCTAAAGTCTGTTCTAATGCACATCTACAGTCTATTATACTGCAGGTCTACAGTCTGTACTACTGCACCTCTACAGTCTGTTCTAAAGCATGTCTAGAGTGTTTTCTAATACTCATATACAGTCTATTCTAATAATCGTCTACAGTCTGTACTAATGCACCTCTAAAGTCTATTCTTCTGAAGCACTGTGAGTCTGTTCTACTGCAAGTCTACAGTCTGTTCTAATAATTTTCTACAGTCCGTCTACTGCACGTCTACAGTCTTTTCTAATAATTATCGACATTCTGTACTACTGCACCTTACAGTCTTTTCTACTGCGCATCTACAATCTGTTCTAATACACGTCTATAGTCTGTTCAAATGCTCATCCACAGTCTGTTCTAATGCAATCTGTACAACCAGACATCTATTGTTCCTTTCTATTGCTTGAATATAGTCTGTTTTAATGCCCAGTAACAGTTTACTACTCCAGCTCTACTGTTTGTTCTACTGCTCCTCTACAGTATGTTCTACTGCATGTCTACAGTGTAATGGTTCAGTAGTTTGATTTGTTTGTCTATCTTGAAGCGCCCTCTTGTGGAGAGGATTGTGTTTGGAAACTTCCGTTTTATTTGTGTGAGTTGAGTTCATTGTAAAGTGTCATGGCTGAAGAGCGTTAGTATGGTGAAGTCGTGGCCCTCATAAGGCTGTAAGTTACCATTATTTGTCATGTAAATATGATGCTTAGTAGGTGAACATGCTTGACATTTAAATCATTAGTCTAAAGAAGCAAATGTGTTATAAATGAAACGTAAGGTGATTATGCAATACATTAGCAGTAGTTAGCGCCGTATATGCTAGCGATCTTTTGTTATGTTAATTAGGTTGATTAGGATTCTGTGATTTCAAGCAATTAGCTAAAATTAAAAATATTATTACCAAATGCACGTGAAAATAGAACTTTAATGCTTAATATGTTGATTTAATGTTTTAACGGAAGGTTTTATTTAGGTAGTAAGTACTGTTCAGTTAGTTATGCACATTGAATAATATGTACAATTATATTTGTGGTATTTTCTTGTGTTTACAGTTTTACAATGTTAAAAATAAACGAGAAAAGATTCATGAGATTAAAAGCCATGAAACTACAACTCGCCTGTTCACTGTCTGTCTAGCTGGAGAGAAAGTGACACGTCTAGTGAGGACAGAACAGTAAAAGCCTTTTATCAGCAGACATCGCCTTGAATGTCAACTTCAGTCATCATGTGGCAACCGTTGGACCCGCATTGTCAACAACAGCCGGAGAACCAAATGCTGAAAGTGCAAGAGGAAGTACTGGAAACAAGATCCCGGTGCTCTGCTTCTTCAAAGAGGTCGATCAGGTCATCAGCAAGCGTAGCAGCTCTCAAAGCACGAGCCAAAGCTGAGGCTGTACAAGCGCAGGTGATCTATGCAGAAGAAGAAGCTGAAGTAATGAAACATCAAGCTGAAATGCAGGCTAAGCTACATATTTTAAAGATAAAAAAAGAAGCTGCAGCTGCAGCAGCAGAAGCAGTGATACTAGAAGCAGCCGCACAGGTAGAAGAACAACAGTCTTACAGTCAAGAACATCTGTGCGACAACCCTGTGGACTCCAAGGAAAAGGTTCAAAACTTCATTGACAGTCAAGTATTCTTGCAAAACAACGAAGTGACGTCACAGTCTCAAATTTCAATCACGAACCCCCTTTACCAACATAATAACACTGGTGCCGAACCATTCCCAATCCCCTACAATATTCCTGTAACCAAGCAAGAAACCCTGGATCGCAGACAACAACAGCCGTCCATATACATGTCAACACCGCATCCTAAAATGTCACGCGTCCAGTGCTGAGTCATCAGGCATCCGTGTCAGTGCCACAAAATCTTCAACATACGTCTACAGTAAATGATATGGCTAAATATCTTATGAGAGAACTGGTGTCAGCTACTTTGCAAACATTTGATGATGAGCCACAAAATTATCGAAGCTGGAAGTCCTCATTTCTAAATGTTACTAAAGACTTGTCTTTGTCCTCTAAAGAAGAATTAGATCTACTTGTAAAATGGCTTGGACCAAAGTCAAACCAACAAGCGAAAAGAATCGGTGCAGCTCAAATCAATGATGCTTCTGAAGCCCTAAAGAGGATCTGGCAACGCTTGGAAGAAACCTATGGAGCACCGGAGGTAATTGAACATGCCCTTTTTCAAAAGGTTGAAAACTTCCTAAGATTACATCTAGAGACTCAAGTAAACTAAGAGAGCTAGGAGACCTTTTACTGGAACTACAACTAGCTAAAGCAGAGGGTTATTCACCTGGGTTAGCCTTTCTAGATACTGCTCGAGGGGTTAATCCCATAGTGGAAAAGCTCCTTACTCCCTACAGGAAAGATGGATCTCTCATGCATCCAGATACAAGGTAGATTACAATGCCACATTTCCACCATTTTCCACCTTCTCTAACTTTGTACAGGAGCAAGCACGCATAAGAAATGATCCGAGCTTCTGCTTTCTGTCAGCGCGCAGTCCAGGTTTGACAGACCCGTTAAAAACAGTACTCGCCCTATGATCTCAGTGAAAAAGACAGAAATAGCACAGAGTAATGAAACAACAGATGTTGGTGAGGATCCTGACAGACAATGTCCTTTGCATAAGAAGCCACATCCCCTCAGAAAATGTCGCAGTTTCGTAGTAAGTCCATAGAAGAGAGAAGAACTTATCTGAAAGAAAACAACATATGCTTCAAGTGTTGTGCATCAACCAAACACCAAGCCAGGAGCTGTCAGATCAAAACCATCTGCAAAGAATGTGGGAGTGAAAGACACAACACAGTGCTACATCCAGGTCCACCTCCTCTCAACAGCGACACACGCGACAGGGCTGAAACAGCATGACGGGAGCCTGAGCTTAGCACCCCATCAGTCTCAGCTACAGCAATGTGCACAGAGGTATGTGGCGAACAGCGCCCAAGGTCTTGTGCTAAAATATGCTTAGCCAAAGTGTATCCATTAGGTCATAGGAACAAGGCAATAAACCTGTATGCTGTTATGGATGAGCAAAGCAATCAGTCTCTTGCCCGCTCTGATTTTTTGACCTCTTCAGTGTCAAAGGAGACACGGAGGTGTATACTTTAAAGACATGCTCAGGTATCATGGAAGTGAGAGGAAGGAAAGCTAAAGACTTCATTGTCGAGTCTATGGATGGTCACATAAAGGTGCCACTGCCGGCGATGCTAGAATGTGACATGATCCCAGAGGATCGCTCGGAGATCCCCTCGCCTGAAGTCGCCCAACTCCATCCACACTTAAAAGCAATCGCACACAAGATACATCCCATAGACTCAAATGCACAAATCTTGTTGCTTTTAGGTAGAGACATTCTGAGTTTGCACAAAGTGAGACAACAGTGCAACGGTCCACACAATGCACCATTTGCCCAGCGCTTAGACCTCGGCTGGGTTATTGTGGAGATGTCTGTGTAAATGGCGCACACAAACCAAGGTCTGTCATAGCGCACAAAACTAACACATTGATCAACGGTCGTCCATCGTACTTCAGTCCATGTACCAATGTCCTACAAATAAAGAGCAAATCTGTAAGTCAAACAAAAGACATTCAAATCTGCACAGATACTTACCAAGCAAAACAAACAGACACTCTCGGGGACACTGTCTTCACCAAGAGGGAGGATGATGAAAAATTGGCACCATCACAACAGGATAGACAATTTCTCACAATAATGCAGAACGAAATGTATCAAGATGAGACAAACAGCTGGGTTGCACCTCTTCCTTTGTTGCATCCAGACAACGTCTACCAAATAACCGACATCAGGCTTTAAATAGGTTCAACACACTAAAACGAAGCTTCGACAGAAAAACTGAGATGAGAGAGCACTTTGTACAGTTCATGCAAAAGTCATAGACAACAAGCAAGCAGAAGTCGCACCCTCTGCAGAAGGATGAGGAGTGTTGGTATCTCCCCATGTTTGGAGTGTACCATCCACAAAATCCCAAGCAAATCCGTGTAGTTTTTGACTCGGCGCCAAACATGAAGGCGTAGCGCTCAACGATGTCCTCTTAAGCGGCCCTGATCTAAACAATGCTTTGCTTGGGGTCCTAATCAGATTCCGCCGAGAGCCCATCGCAATAACAGCAGATGTAGAACAAATGTTCTACTGTTTCACAGTAAGAGAAGACCATCGCAATTTCTTACGATTTCTCTGGTTTAAAGACAACGACATCAGCAAAGAGATTATCGAGTATCGCATGAAAGTCCATGTGTTTGGAAACCGTCCGTCTCCATCTGTTGCTATCTATGGACTCCGCAAGGCAGCTGAAGCTGGTTCGAAAGAATATGGCAAGGACGCAGAGCATTTCGTCACCAGGAACTTTTATGTCGACGACGGTCTCACTTCACTCCCACTGAATGTGAAGCAATCGCTCTCCTGCAAAAACACAGAAAATGTTAGCGGAGTCGAATTTGCGCTTACACAAAATTGCCTCAAACTGCAGCAAAGTCATGGAGGCATTCCCAGCAAATGATTTGGCAAAAACATCAAAAGCCTTGACTTAGATGCTGATCCATTACCTGTGCAAAGAAGTTTAGGCATCAGCTGGAGTCTCGAATCAGATACCTTCACATTTCAAGTCTCTAAAGAACAGAAACCATTCACCAAAAGGAGTGATATCCATTGTTAATAGTTTGTACGACCCTTTAGGCTTTGTTGCGCCTATAACTGTACAGGGAAAAGCACTCATAAGAGAACTAACCTCAGAACCATGCGACTGGGATGACCCCCTATCGCCAGCCAAAGAAAGATTATGGTCTGTATGGAGAGACTCTCTTCTCGAGTTGGAGCAACTACATATTCCCAGACCATACGTACCGTTGTCTCTTTCCTCAACGCAGCACAGAGAGCTTTGCGTCTTCAGTGATGCCTCCTCCACAGCAATAGCAACTGTTGCCTACTTGCGAGTTGTCAATGAGCAGGGACAACACCTTACCGGATTTGTCATGGGCAAAGCTAAGTTAGCAAAACCAGCTCACACAATTCCACGACTGGAACTATGCACCGCTGTCCTTGCTACAGAAATGGCAGAGCTTATATGCCAAGAAATCGACCTGGAGCTTCATGCTGTAAAGTATTACACTGATAGTAAGATTGTATTAGGTTACATCTGCAATACCTCAAGAAGATTTTATGTCTATGTATCGAACAGAGTTTCTAGAATCAGAAAATCTTCAGTACCAACACAGTGGCATCATGTCTCATCAGAAAACAACTCAGCAGACGTTGCTACTCGCCCAATAGCCACACTTCTATTGCCGCAAACATACTGGTTCACTGGACCTCCATTCTTGTCGAAGGAACAGTCCCAGTGGTCATCTTCAGTAGATGCAAATGAGTTTGAGCTCATAGAACCAGAGAGTGATTCAGAGATTCGACCAGAAGTGAATGTCTACGCAACTAAGGCCAGCGCTGAACCCCTCAGAACACATCGGTTCGAACGATTCTCAACCTGGAAACGTCTCATACGAGGTATGGCAAAACTCATTACTCTAGCTAGAAACAAGTCCAAAGCCTCAGATCAAAACTCAATAAATTCCCAAACTCAAGCTAAACTTATAGTCATTTCAAGCCCAACAATGTGCATTCAAAGAGGACATCAAGAAACTGCATAACCGGAAGGAATTCCAAAAACAAGTCCCTTGTGGACTCTAAATCCCTTCATAGACGCAGATGGGCTGTTGAGGGTGGGGGTCGGATGTCCTAGCCAACCTTCCATATGACGAAAAGCACCCGCTGGTACTCCCTAAAAACATCATGTGTCAACTCTGCTTGTGAGACATTATCACCAAGACGCCGCTCACCAAGGTCGCCACCTCACTGAGGGAGCGTTACGATCTGCTGGTGTTTGGATAATCGGAGGCAGGAAACTAGTCTCAAGTGTAATCTATCAGTGTGTCACTTGTCGCAGGCTAAGAGGAAAACCTGTTGAAATAAAATGGCTAACCTCCCAGAAGATCGACTCACCATGGAGCCCCATTCACTAGGGTCGGCTTAGATGTTTTTGGGCCTTGGAGTGTAGTCACCCGCAAGACTAGGGCGGGCCGCAGAAAATAAACGCTGGGCAGTTTTGTTTAGTTGCTTAGGACTCGGGCAGTTCACATAGAAGTAATTGAATCTATGTCCACCTCATGCTTTATTAACGCACTGAGAAGGTTTTTCGCAGTTAGAGGACCTTCCAAAGTTCTCAGATCAGACCGTGGCACCAACTTTATTGGCGCCTGTAAGGAGCTAAAAATCAGTACCAATCATCCGGAGATCCAAGACTACCTTAGCAACGGCGATGCACGCGTGGACATTCAACGCACCTCACTCATCACATATGGGAGGCTCATGGGAAAGAATGATCGGCATTGCTCGCCGCATTCTAGACGCCATGTTACTGCAGTCCGGTCCAACTCGCCTTACCCATGAAGTCCTCACAACACTAATGGCAGAAGTCATGGCAATCATTAATGCTCGTCCACTGGTTCCCATAAGTACTGATTCAGATTCACCCACTATTTTGAACCCTTCTATGCTTCTAACGCCAAAGGCAGGAGCTGCTCCTGCTCCTGAAGGGACATTTGACATAAAAGACATGTACAAAAAACAATGGCAACATGTTCAAGGTCTTGCAGACACTTTTTGGAAGCGCTGGAGACAGGAATATCTGTCAGTACTTCAACCAAGGAGGAAATGGACTCATGACAAAGATAACATTCAAGTGGGAGACGTAGTCTTGTTGAAAGACGATATAATTAAACGTAATGAATGGCCCATAGGACTCATTACTAAATGCATCCCTAGTGAAGACAAGAAGATCAGAAAGGTAGAAGTCAAAGTTGTAAAGCAAGGGATTTCTGTGTTTACTTGCGCCCAGTGACGCAACTTATTCTCCTGCTACCCCAAAGTAGTTATACAAAGACTGATAAGTGTTAAATAAACTTAGTGGTATAAAAGCATTTATACCAGACGGGGAGTGTAATGGTTCAGTAGTTTGATTTGTTTGTCTATCTTGAAGCGCCCTCTTGTGGAGAGGATTGTGTTTGGAAACTTCCGTTTTATTTGTGTGAGTTGAGTTCATTGTAAAGTGTCATGGCTGAAGAGCGGTTAGTATGGTGAAGTCGTGGCCCTCATAAGGCTGTAAGTTACCATTATTTGTCATGTAAATATGATGCTTAGTAGGTGAACATGCTTGACATTTAAATCATTAGTCTAAAGAAGCAAATGTGTTATAAATGAAACGTAAGGTGATTATGCAATACATTAGCAGTAGTTAGCGCCGTATGCTAGCGATCTTTTGTTATGTTAATTAGGTTGATTAGGATTCTGTGATTTCAAGCAATTAGCTAAAATTAAAAATATTATTACCAAATGCACGTGAAAATAGAACTTTAATGCTTAATATGTTGATTTAATGTTTTAACGGAAGGTTTTATTTAGGTAGTAAGTACTGTTCAGTTAGTTATGCACATTGAATAATATGTACAATTCTAATTGTGGTATTTTCTTGTGTTTACAGTTTTACAATGTTAAAAATAAACGAGAAAAGATTCATGAGATTAAAAGCCATGAAACTACAACTCGCCTGTTCACTGTCTGTCTAGCTGGAGAGAAAGTGACACGCCTAGTGAGGACAGAACATACAGTCTGTTCTAATGCACAGCTACAGTCTGTTTAACTAGAGGTCTACAGTCTGTTCTACTGCATGACTATAGTCATTTTTAATAAACGTCTACAGTCTCTTCTACTAGACGTCTACAGTCTGTTCTAATAATTGTCAAGATTCTGTACAACTGCACCTCTACAGTCTCTTCTACTGCACATCTACAGTCTGTTTTAATGGTCCTCTATGATTGTGTATAGTCAGTTCTAAAGCCATTCTACAGTCTGTACTACTGCTGCTCTACAGTCTGTTCTACTGCACATCTACAGTCTGTTCTATTTCAAGTCTACATTCTAAACTACTGTTCGGCTACAGTCTGTTCTACTGGACAACTAACCCTAACCCTAACAATGTGCAAAAGAATAGACTCTAGAGGTGCAGTAGTACATACTGTAGATGAGCAATAGAGCAGACTGTATATGAGTATTTGAAAACACTCTAGACATGCTTTAGAACAGACTGTAGATGTGCAGTAAAACAGACTCTAGACTTGCATTAGAACAGACAGTAGATGTACATTAGAACAGACTGTAGATGTGCAGTAAAACAGACTGTAGACGTGCAGTGGAAGAGACTGCAGTAGAGCAGTAGTACAGACTGTAAACTGGCTTTAGAACTGACTGTAGACGAGCATTAGAACAGACTATAAACGTCCAGTAGAACAGACTGACAATATGCAGAAGAAAAGACTGTAGAGATGCAGTAGTACAGACTGTAGACGAACATTTGCACAGACTCTATATGAGTATTAGAAAACAGTCTAGACATGCTTTAGAACAGATTGTAGAGGTGCAGTATTTCAGACTATAGACGAGCATTAGAACAGACTGTAATTGTGCAGTAGAAGAGACTGTAGAGGTGAAGTAGTACAGAATGTCGACAATTATTAGAAAAGACTGACAATGCTTCAGAAGCATTAGTACAGAATGTAAACAAGTATTAGAACAGACTGTATATGAGTATTAGAATAGATTGTAGACATGCTTTAGAAGAGACTGTAGAGGTGCAGTAGTACAGACTGTAGACAAACAGTAGTATAGATTATAGACTTGCATTAGAACAGACTGTAGATGTGCATTAGAATAGACTGTAGACGTACAATAGAAGTGACTGTAGAGGTGCAGTTGAACAGACTGTAGACGTGCAGTTGTACAGACTTCAGAGCAGCAGTCGTACAGACTTTAGATTTGCTTTAGAACAGATTGTAGGCGAGCATTACAACAGACTGTAAACGCCCAGTAGAAGAGACTGACAATGTGCAGAAGAATAGACTCTAGAGGTGCAGTAGTACAGACTGTATATTTGTATTAGAAAACACTCTAAACATGCTTTAGAACAAACTGTAGATGTGCAGTAAAACAGACTATAGACATGCAGTAGAAGAGACTGCAGTAGAGCAATAGTACAGACTGTAAACTGGCATTAGAAGAGACTGTAGAAGTGCAGTAGTACAGACTGTAGATGTGCAGTAGTACAGACTGTAGACGTTTATTAGATCAGACTGTAGACCTGCAGTAGAACAGACCGTAGATGAGCATTAGAATAGACTTTAGAAGTGCAGTAGTAAAGACTGTAGATGTACAGTAGAACATACTATAGATGTTTATAAGAAAAGACTGTACACATGCAGTAGAACAGACTGTAGATGAGCAAGAGTACAAACTGCAGAGCAGCAGTAGTAAAGACTCTAGACTAGCAATAGAACAGACTGTAGACCTGCACTAGAACAGAATGTAGAGGAGAAGTAGAACAAACAGTAGAGGTGGAGTAGTAAAGACTTTTATTGGGCATTAGAACAGACTGTATTCGAGCAATAGAACAGACTATAGATGTGCATTAGAACAGAATGCATTAGAACAGACTGTGGACGAGTATTTGAACAGACTATAGACGTGTATTAGAACAGACTGTAAATGTCCAGTAAAACAGACTAACGATGCTGCAGAAGAATAGAATTTAAAAGTCCGTTAGTAGAGACTGTAGACGAGTATTAGAACAGACTGTATATGAGTATTAGAATAGACTGTAGACATGCTTTAGAACAGACTGTAGAGGTGCAGTAGTACAGACTGTGCACGAAAAGTAGTACAGACTGTTGACTTGCATTTGAACAGACTGTAGATGTACATTAGAACAGAATGTAGACATACAATAAAACAGACGTAGAGGTGCAGTTGAACAGACTATAGACATGCAGTTGAACAGACTTCACAGCAGCAGTAGAACAGACTCTAGACTGGCTTTAGAACAGACTGTAGACAAGCTTTAGAAATGACTGTAAACGTCCAGTAGAACAGACTGACAATGTGCTGAAGAAAAGACTCTAGAGGTTCTGTAGTACAGACTGTAGGTGAGCATTAGAACAGACTGTATATGAGTTTTACAAAACACTGTAGACATGCTTTAGAACAAACTGAAGAGGTGCAGTTGGGTAGACGAGCATTAGAACAGACTGTATATGAGTATTAGAAAACACTCTAGACATTCTTTAGAACAGACTGTAGAGGAGCAGTAATACAGACTGTAAACGAGCTATAGAACAGACTGTAGAAGTGCAGTAGTATAGACTGTAGATGAGCAGTAGAAAAGACTGTATACGTTTATTAGAACAGACTGTAGGAGTGCAGTAGAACAGACTGTAGACAAGCAGTGGTACAGACTCTAGACTTGCATTAGAACAGACTTTAGATGTGCATTAGAACAGACTGTAGATGTTCAGTAAAACAGAATGTAGACATGCAGTAGAACAGACTGCAGTACAGCAATAGTACAGACTGTAAACTGGCATTAGAACAGACTGTAGAGCTCCAGTTAAACATTCTGTAGACTTGCAGTTGAACAAACTTCAGAGCAGCAGTAGTACAGACTCTAGATTTGGCTTTAGAACTGACTGTAGACGAGCATTAGAGCAGACTGTAAACGCCCAGTAGAACAGACTGACAATGTGCAGAAGAACAGACTGTAGAGGTGCAGTAGTACAGAATGTAGACGAGCATTAGAACAGACTGTATTTGAGTATTAGAAAACACTGTAGATATGCTTTAGAACAGACTATAGAGGTGCAGAAGTTCAGACTGTAGATGACCATTAGAACAGACTGTATATAAGTTTTAGAAAACACTCTAGACATGCTTTACAACAGACTGTAGAGGTGCAGTAATACAGACTGTAGACGAGCATTAAAAGACTGTAGAAGTGCAGTAGTACAGACTGTAAATGTGCAGAACAGACTGTAGACGTTTATTAAAACAGATTGTAGACGTGCAGTAGAACAGACCGTAGATGAGCGGTAGTACAGAATGTAGACTTGCATTAGAACAGACTGTAGATGTGCATTAGAACAGACTGTAGATGTGCAGTAAAACAGACTGTAGACATGCAGTAGAACAGACTGCAGTAGAGCAATAGTACAGATTGTAAACTGGCATTAGAACAGACTGTAGAGGTGCAGTTGAACAGACTGTAGACTTGCAGTTAAACAGACTGTAGACAAGCAGTAGTATATACTGTAGACTTGCATTAGAACAGACTGTAGATGTGTATTAGAACAGACTGTAGACATACAATAGAAGAAACTGTAGAGATGCAGTTTAGCAGACTGTAGACATGCAGTTGTACAGACTTCAGTGCAGCAGCAGTACAGACTCTAGATTGGCTTTAGAACAGACTGTAGACGATCATTAGAACAGAATGTATTTAAGTATTAGAAAACACTGTAGACATGCTTTAGAACAGACAGTAGAGGTGCAGTTGTACAGACTGTAGATGAGCATTAGAACAGAATGTATTTAAGTATTAGAAAACACAGTAGACATGCTTTAGAACAGACAGTAGAGGTGCAGTTGTACAGACTGTAGATGTGCAGTAGAACAGACTGTAGACGTGCAGTAGAACAGACTATAAATGAGCATTAGAATAGACTTTAGAAGTGCAGTAGTACAGACTGTAGAAGTGCAGTAGAACAGACTATAGATGTGCAGTAGAACAGACTGTAGACGTTTATAAGAAAAGACTGTAGACGTGCAGTAGAACAGACTGTAGATGAGCAGTAGTACAGACTGTAGACTTGCATTAGAACAGACTGTAGACATGCATTAGAACAGACTATAGATGTGCAGTAGAACAAACTGTAGATGTGCAGTAGAACAGACTGACGATGTGCAAAAGAATAGACTGTAGAGGGCAGTAGTTGAGACTTTACACGAGCATTAGAACAAACAGTACATGAGTATTAGAAAAGACTGTAGACATAATTTAGAACAGACAGTAGAGTTTCAGTAGTACAGACTCTAGACGACAATTAGAACAAACTGTAGATATGCAGTAGAAGAGACTGTAAAGGTGCAGTAGTACAGAAAGTTAACAATTATTAAAAGAGACTGTAGGAGTGCAGTAAAACAGACTCTAGACAATAATTAGAACAGACTGTAGACATCCAGTAGAACAGACTGTAGATGTGCATTAGAGGAGACTGTAGACGTTTATTAAAAGAGACTATAGTCGTGCAGTAGAACAGACTGTAGTGGTGCAGTTGAACAGACTGTAGACGTTCAGTTGTACAGACTTCAGAGCAGCAGTCGTACAGACTCTAGATTGGCTTTAGAACAGACTGTAGACGAGCATTAGAACAGACTGTAAACGTCCAGTAGAACAGACTGACAATGTGCAGAAGAATAGACTCTAGAGGTGCAGTAGTACAGACTGTATATTTGTATTAGAAAACATTCTAAACATGTTTTTGAACAAACTGTAGAGGTGCAGTAATAAAGACTGTAGACAAGCATTATAATAAAGACTGTAGATGTGCAGTAAAACAGACTATAGACATGCAGTAGAAGAGACTGCAGTAGAGCAATAGTACAGACTGTAAAGTGGCATTAAAAGAGACTGTAGAAGTGCAGTAGTACAGACTGTAGATGTGCAGTAGAACAGACTGTAGACATTTATTAGATCAGACTGTAGACCTGCAGTAGAACATACCGTAGATGAGCATTAGAATAGACTTTAGAAGTGCAGTAGTAAAGACTGTAGATGTGCAGTAGAACATATTGTAGACGTTTATAAGAAAAGACTGTACACATGCAGTAGAACAGACTGTAGATGAGCAGTAGTACAAACTGTAGACTTGCATTAGAACAGACTGTAGATGTGCATTAGAGCAGACTGTAGATATGCAGTAGACCAGACTGTAGAAGTTTATCAGAACAGACTGTAGACGTGCAAAAGAACAGACCATAGATGAGCAGTAAAACAGACTATAAACTTGCATTAGAACAGACTGTAGAACTGACTGTAGACGAGCTTTAGAACAGACTGTATATGAGTATTAGAAAACACTCTAGACATACTTTAGAACAGACTGTAGAAGTGCAGTAGTTCAGACTGTATATGAGCATTAGAACAGACTCTATATGAGTATTAAAAACACTCTAGACATGCTTTAGAACAGATTGTAGAGGTGCAGTAATACAGACTATCGACTTGCATTAGAAAAGACTGTAGATGTTCATTAGAACAGACTTTAGTAGAGCAGTAGTACAGACTGTAAACTGGCATTAGAACAGACTTTAAAGGAGCAGTTGACCAGACTATAGACGTGCAGTTGAAAAGACTTCAGAGCAGCAGTAGTACAGACTCTAGATTGGCTTTAGAACTGACTGTTGACGAGCAATAGAACAGACTGTAAACGTCAAGTAGAACAGACTGACAATGTGCAGAAGAATAGACTGTAGAGATGCAGTAGTACAGACTGTAGACGAGCATTAGAACAGACTGTATATGAGTATTAGAAAACACTGTAGACATGCTTTGGAACAGACTGTAGAAGTGCATTAGAACAGACTGTAGATGTGCAGTAAAACAGACTGTAGACATGCAGTAGAACAGACTGCAGTAGAGCAATAGTACAGATTGTAAACTGGCATTAGAACAGACTGTAGAGGTGCAGTTGAACAGACTGTAGACTTGCAGTTGAACAGACTGTAGACAAGCAGTAGTATATACTGTAGACTTGCATTAGAACAGACTGTAGATGTGTATTAGAACAGACTGTAGACATACAATAGAAAAAACTGTAGAGATGTAGTTTAGCAGACTGTAGACATGCAGTTGTACAGAATTCAGTGCAGCAGTAGTACAGACTCTAGATTGGCTTTAGAACAGACTGTAGACAATCATTAGAACAGACCGTAAATGTCCAGTAGAACAGACTGACAATGTGCAGAAGAAGAGATCTCTAGAGGTGCAGTTGTACAGACTGTAGATGAGCATTAGAACAGAATGTATTTAAGTATTAGAAAACACTGTAGACATGCTTTAGAACAGACAGTAGAGGTGCAGTTGTACAGACTAAAGATGTGCATTAGAACAGACTGTATATATGTATTAGAAAACACTCTAGACATGCTTTAGAACAGACTGTAGATATGCAGTAGTACAGACTGTAGAAGTGCAGTAGAACAGACTGTAGATGTGCAATAGAACAGACTATAAATGAGCATTAGAATAGACTTTAGAAGTGCAGTAGTACAGACTGTAGAAGTGCAGTAGAAGAGACTGTAGATGTGCAGTAGAACAGACTGTAGACGTTTATAAGAAAAGACTGTAGGAGTGCAGTAGAACAGACTGTAGACAAGCAGTGGTACAGACTCTAGACTTGCATTAGAACAGACTTTAGATGTGCATTAGAACAGACTGTAGATGTTCAGTAAAACAGAATGTAGACATGCAGTAGAACAGACTGCAGTACAGCAATAGTACAGACTGTAAACTGGCATTAGAACAGACTGTAGAGCTCCAGTTAAACATTCTGTAGACTTGCAGTTGAACAAACTTTAGAGCAGCAGTAGTACAGACTCTAGATTTGGCTTTAGAACTGACTGTAGACGAGCATTAGAGCAGACTGTAAACGTCCAGTAGAACAGACTGACAATGTGCAGAAGAACAGACTGTAGAGGTGCAGTAGTACAGAATGTAGACGAGCATTAGAACAGACTGTATTTGAGTATTAGAAAACACTGTAGACATGCTTTAGAACAGACTATAGAGGTGCAGAAGTTCAGACTGTAGATGACCATTAGAACAGACTGTATATAAGTTTTAGAAAACACTCTAGACATGCTTTACAACAGACTGTAGAGGTGCAGTAATACAGACTGTAGACGAGCATTAAAAAGACTGTAGAAGTGCAGTAGTACAGACTGTAAATGTGCAGAACAGACTGTAGACGTTTATTAAAACAGATTGTAGACGTGCAGTAGAACAGACCGTAGATGAGCGGTAGTACAGAATGTAGACTTGCATTAGAACAGACTGTAGATGTGCATTAGAACAGACTGTAGATGTGCAGTAAAACAGACTGTAGACATGCAGTAGAACAGACTGCAGTAGAGCAATAGTACAGATTGTAAACTGGCATTAGAACAGACTGTAGAGGTGCAGTTGAACAGACTGTAGACTTGCAGTTAAACAGACTGTAGACAAGCAGTAGTATATACTGTAGACTTGCATTAGAACAGACTGTAGATGTGTATTAGAACAGACTGTGGACATACAATAGAAGAAACTGTAGAGATGCAGTTTAGCAGACTGTAGACATGCAGTTGTACAGACTTGCAGCAGCAGTACAGACTCTAGATTGGCTTTAGAACAGACTGTAGACGATCATTAGAACAGAATGTATTTAAGTATTAGAAAACACTGTAGACATGCTTTAGAACAGACAGTAGAGGTGCAGTTGTACAGACTGTAGATGAGCATTAGAACAGAATGTATTTAAGTATTAGAAAACACAGTAGACATGCTTTAGAACAGACAGTAGAGGTGCAGTTGTACAGACTGTAGATGTGCAGTAGAACAGACTGTAGACCTGCAGTAGAACAGACTATAAATGAGCATTAGAATAGACTTTAGAAGTGCAGTAGTACAGACTGTAGAAGTGCAGTAGAACAGACTATAGATGTGCAGTAGAACAGACTGTAGACGTTATAAGAAAAGACTGTAGACGTGCAGTAGAACAGACTGTAGATGAGCAGTAGTACAGACTGTAGACTTGCATTAGAACAGACTGTAGACATGCATTAGAACAGACTATAGATGTGCAGTAGAACAAACTGTAGATGTGCAGTAGAACAGACTGACGATGTGCAAAAGAATAGACTGTAGAGGGCAGTAGTTGAGACTTTACACGAGCATTAGAACAAACAGTACATGAGTATTAGAAAAGACTGTAGACATAATTTAGAACAGACAGTAGAGTTTCAGTAGTACAGACTCTAGACGACAATTAGAACAAACTGTAGATATGCAGTAGAAGAGACTGTAAAGGTGCAGTAGTACAGAAAGTTAACAATTATTAAAAGAGACTGTAGGAGTGCAGTAAAACAGACTCTAGACAATAATTAGAACAGACTGTAGACATCCAGTAGAACAGACTGTAGATGTGCATTAGAGGAGACTGTAGACGTTTATTAAAAGAGACTATAGTCGTGCAGTAGAACAGACTGTAGTGGTGCAGTTGAACAGACTGTAGACGCGTTCAGTTGTACAGACTTCAGAGCAGCAGTCGTACAGACTCTAGATTGGCTTTAGAACAGACTGTAGACGAGCATTAGAACAGACTGTAAACGTCAGTAGAACAGACTGACAATGTGCAGAAGAATAGACTCTAGAGGTGCAGTAGTACAGACTGTATATTTGTATTAGAAAACATTCTAAACATGTTTTTGAACAAACTGTAGAGGTGCAGTAATAAAGACTGTAGACAAGCATTATAATAAAGACTGTAGATGTGCAGTAAAACAGACTATAGACATGCAGTAGAAGAGACTGCAGTAGAGCAATAGTACAGACTGTAAAGTGGCATTAAAAGAGACTGTAGAAGTGCAGTAGTACAGACTGTAGATGTGCAGTAGAACAGACTGTAGACATTTATTAGATCAGACTGTAGACCTGCAGTAGAACATACCGTAGATGAGCATTAGAATAGACTTTAGAAGTGCAGTAGTAAAGACTGTAGATGTGCAGTAGAACATACTGTAGACGTTTATAAGAAAAGACTGTACACATGCAGTAGAACAGACTGTAGATGAGCAGTAGTACAAACTGTAGACTTGCATTAGAACAGACTGTAGATGTGCATTAGAGCAGACTGTAGATATGCAGTAGACCAGACTGTAGAAGTTTATCAGAACAGACTGTAGACGTGCAAAAGAACAGACCATAGATGAGCAGTAAAACAGACTATAAACTTGCATTAGAACAGACTGTAGAACTGACTGTAGACGAGCTTTAGAACAGACTGTATATGAGTATTAGAAAACACTCTAGACATACTTTAGAACAGACTGTAGAAGTGCAGTAGTTCAGACTGTATATGAGCATTAGAACAGACTCTATATGAGTATTAAAAAAAACACTCTAGACATGCTTTAGAACAGATTGTAGAGGTGCAGTAATACAGACTATCGACTTGCATTAGAAAAGACTGTAGATGTTCATTAGAACAGACTTTAGTAGAGCAGTAGTACAGACTGTAAACTGGCATTAGAACAGACTTTAAAGGAGCAGTTGACCAGACTATAGACGTGCAGTTGAAAAGACTTCAGAGCAGCAGTAGTACAGACTCTAGATTGGCTTTAGAACTGACTGTTGACGAGCAATAGAACAGACTGTAAACGTCAAGTAGAACAGACTGACAATGTGCAGAAGAATAGACTGTAGAGATGCAGTAGTACAGACTGTAGACGAGCATTAGAACAGACTGTATATGAGTATTAGAAAACACTGTAGACATGCTTTGGAACAGACTGTAGAAGTGCATTAGAACAGACTGTAGATGTGCAGTAAAACAGACTGTAGACATGCAGTAGAACAGACTGCAGTAGAGCAATAGTACAGATTGTAAACTGGCATTAGAACAGACTGTAGAGGTGCAGTTGAACAGACTGTAGACTTGCAGTTGAACAGACTGTAGACAAGCAGTAGTATATACTGTAGACTTGCATTAGAACAGACTGTAGATGTGTATTAGAACAGACTGTAGACATACAATAGAAAAACTGTAGAGATGTAGTTTAGCAGACTGTAGACATGCAGTTGTACAGACTTCAGTGCAGCAGTAGTACAGACTCTAGATTGGCTTTAGAACAGACTGTAGACAATCATTAGAACAGACCGTAAATGTCCAGTAGAACAGACTGACAATGTGCAGAAGAAGAGATCTCTAGAGGTGCAGTTGTACAGACTGTAGATGAGCATTAGAACAGAATGTATTTAAGTATTAGAAAACACTGTAGACATGCTTTAGAACAGACAGTAGAGGTGCAGTTGTACAGACTGTAGATGTGCATTAGAACAGACTGTATATTTGTATTAGAAAACACTCTAGACATGCTTTAGAACAGACTGTAGATATGCAGTAGTACAGACTGTAGAAGTGCAGTAGAACAGACTGTAGATGTGCAATAGAACAGACTATAAATGAGCATTAGAATAGACTTTAGAAGTGCAGTAGTACAGACTGTAGAAGTGCAGTAGAAGAGACTGTAGATGTGCAGTAGAACAGACTGTAGACGTTTATAAGAAAAGACTGTAGGAGTGCAGTAGAACATTTACTGTAGACAAGCAGTGGTAGACTTGCATTAGAACAGACTTTAGATGTGCATTAGAACAGACTGTAGATGTTCAGTAAAACAGAATGTAGACATGCAGTAGAACAGACTGCAGTACAGCAATAGTACAGACTGTAAACTGGCATTAGAACAGACTGTAGAGCTCCAGTTAAACATTCTGTAGACTTGCAGTTGAACAAACTTTAGAGCAGCAGTAGTACAGACTCTAGATTTGGCTTTAGAACTGACTGTAGACGAGCATTAGAGCAGACTGTAAACGTCCAGTAGAACAGACTGACAATGTGCAGAAGAACAGACTGTAGAGGTGCAGTAGTACAGAATGTAGACGAGCATTAGAACAGACTGTATTTGAGTATTAGAAAACACTGTAGACATGCTTTAGAACAGACTATAGAGGTGCAGAAGTTCAGACTGTAGATGACCATTAGAACAGACTGTATATAAGTTTTAGAAAACACTCTAGACATGCTTTACAACAGACTGTAGAGGTGCAGTAATACAGACTGTAGACGAGCATTAAAAAAGACTGTAGAAGTGCAGTAGTACAGACTGTAAATGTGCAGAACAGACTGTAGACGTTTATTAAAACAGATTGTAGACGTGCAGTAGAACAGACCGTAGATGAGCGGTAGTACAGAATGTAGACTTGCATTAGAACAGACTGTAGATGTGCATTAGAACAGACTGTAGATGTGCAGTAAAACAGACTGTAGACATGCAGTAGAACAGACTGCAGTAGAGCAATAGTACAGATTGTAAACTGGCATTAGAACAGACTGTAGAGGTGCAGTTGAACAGACTGTAGACCTGCAGTAGAACATACCGTAGATGAGCATTAGAATAGACTTTAGAAGTGCAGTAGTAAAGACTGTAGATGTGCAGTAGAACATACTGTAGACGTTTATAAGAAAAGACTGTACACATGCAGTAGAACAGACTGTAGATGAGCAGTAGTACAAACTGTAGACTTGCATTAGAACAGACTGTAGATGTGCATTAGAGCAGACTGTAGATATGCAGTAGACCAGACTGTAGAAGTTTATCAGAACAGACTGTAGACGTGCAAAAGAACAGACCATAGATGAGCAGTAAAACAGACTATAAACTTGCATTAGAACAGACTGTAGAACTGACTGTAGACGAGCTTTAGAACAGACTGTATATGAGTATTAGAAAACACTCTAGACATACTTTAGAACAGACTGTAGAAGTGCAGTAGTTCAGACTGTATATGAGCATTAGAACAGACTCTATATGAGTATTAAAAAAAACACTCTAGACATGCTTTAGAACAGATTGTAGAGGTGCAGTAATACAGACTATCGACTTGCATTAGAAAAGACTGTAGATGTTCATTAGAACAGACTTTAGTAGAGCAGTAGTACAGACTGTAAACTGGCATTAGAACAGACTTTAAAGGAGCAGTTGACCAGACTATAGACGTGCAGTTGAAAAGACTTCAGAGCAGCAGTAGTACAGACTCTAGATTGGCTTTAGAACTGACTGTTGACGAGCAATAGAACAGACTGTAAACGTCAAGTAGAACAGACTGACAATGTGCAGAAGAATAGACTGTAGAGATGCAGTAGTACAGACTGTAGACGAGCATTAGAACAGACTGTATATGAGTATTAGAAAACACTGTAGACATGCTTTGGAACAGACTGTAGAAGTGCATTAGAACAGACTGTAGATGTGCAGTAAAACAGACTGTAGACATGCAGTAGAACAGACTGCAGTAGAGCAATAGTACAGATTGTAAACTGGCATTAGAACAGACTGTAGAGGTGCAGTTGAACAGACTGTAGACTTGCAGTTGAACAGACTGTAGACAAGCAGTAGTATATACTGTATACTTGCATTAGAACAGACTGTAGATGTGTATTAGAACAGACTGTAGACATACAATAGAAAAAACTGTAGAGATGTAGTTTAGCAGACTGTAGACATGCAGTTGTACAGAATTCAGTGCAGCAGTAGTACAGACTCTAGATTGGCTTTAGAACAGACTGTAGACAATCATTAGAACAGACCGTAAATGTCCAGTAGAACAGACTGACAATGTGCAGAAGAAGAGATCTCTAGAGGTGCAGTTGTACAGACTGTAGATGAGCATTAGAACAGAATGTATTTAAGTATTAGAAAACACTGTAGACATGCTTTAGAACAGACAGTAGAGGTGCAGTTGTACAGACTAAAGATGTGCATTAGAACAGACTGTATATATGTATTAGAAAACACTCTAGACATGCTTTAGAACAGACTGTAGATATGCAGTAGTACAGACTGTAGAAGTGCAGTAGAACAGACTGTAGATGTGCAATAGAACAGACTATAAATGAGCATTAGAATAGACTTTAGAAGTGCAGTAGTACAGACTGTAGAAGTGCAGTAGAAGAGACTGTAGATGTGCAGTAGAACAGACTGTAGACGTTTATAAGAAAAGACTGTAGGAGTGCAGTAGAACAGACTGTAGACAAGCAGTGGTACAGACTCTAGACTTGCATTAGAACAGACTTTAGATGTGCATTAGAACAGACTGTAGATGTTCAGTAAAACAGAATGTAGACATGCAGTAGAACAGACTGCAGTACAGCAATAGTACAGACTGTAAACTGGCATTAGAACAGACTGTAGAGCTCCAGTTAAACATTCTGTAGACTTGCAGTTGAACAAACTTTAGAGCAGCAGTAGTACAGACTCTAGATTTGGCTTTAGAACTGACTGTAGACGAGCATTAGAGCAGACTGTAAACGTCCAGTAGAACAGACTGACAATGTGCAGAAGAACAGACTGTAGAGGTGCAGTAGTACAGAATGTAGACGAGCATTAGAACAGACTGTATTTGAGTATTAGAAAACACTGTAGACATGCTTTAGAACAGACTATAGAGGTGCAGAAGTTCAGACTGTAGATGACCATTAGAACAGACTGTATATAAGTTTTAGAAAACACTCTAGACATGCTTTACAACAGACTGTAGAGGTGCAGTAATACAGACTGTAGACGAGCATTAAAAAGACTGTAGAAGTGCAGTAGTACAGACTGTAAATGTGCAGAACAGACTGTAGACGTTTATTAAAACAGATTGTAGACGTGCAGTAGAACAGACCGTAGATGAGCGGTAGTACAGAATGTAGACTTGCATTAGAACAGACTGTAGATGTGCATTAGAACAGACTGTAGATGTGCAGTAAAACAGACTGTAGACATGCAGTAGAACAGACTGCAGTAGAGCAATAGTACAGATTGTAAACTGGCATTAGAACAGACTGTAGAGGTGCAGTTGAACAGACTGTAGACTTGCAGTTAAACAGACTGTAGACAAGCAGTAGTATATACTGTAGACTTGCATTAGAACAGACTGTAGATGTGTATTAGAACAGACTGTAGACATACAATAGAAGAAACTGTAGAGATGCAGTTTAGCAGACTGTAGACATGCAGTTGTACAGACTTCAGTGCAGCAGCAGTACAGACTCTAGATTGGCTTTAGAACAGACTGTAGACGATCATTAGAACAGAATGTATTTAAGTATTAGAAAACACTGTAGACATGCTTTAGAACAGACAGTAGAGGTGCAGTTGTACAGACTGTAGATGAGCATTAGAACAGAATGTATTTAAGTATTAGAAAACACAGTAGACATGCTTTAGAACAGACAGTAGAGGTGCAGTTGTACAGACTGTAGATGTGCAGTAGAACAGACTGTAGACGTGCAGTAGAACAGACTATAAATGAGCATTAGAATAGACTTTAGAAGTGCAGTAGTACAGACTGTAGAAGTGCAGTAGAACAGACTATAGATGTGCAGTAGAACAGACTGTAGACGTTTATAAGAAAAGACTGTAGACGTGCAGTAGAACAGACTGTAGATGAGCAGTAGTACAGACTGTAGACTTGCATTAGAACAGACTGTAGACATGCATTAGAACAGACTATAGATGTGCAGTAGAACAAACTGTAGATGTGCAGTAGAACAGACTGACGATGTGCAAAAGAATAGACTGTAGAGGGCAGTAGTTGAGACTTTACACGAGCATTAGAACAAACAGTACATGAGTATTAGAAAAGACTGTAGACATAATTTAGAACAGACAGTAGAGTTTCAGTAGTACAGACTCTAGACGACAATTAGAACAAACTGTAGATATGCAGTAGAAGAGACTGTAAAGGTGCAGTAGTACAGAAAGTTAACAATTATTAAAAGAGACTGTAGGAGTGCAGTAAAACAGACTCTAGACAATAATTAGAACAGACTGTAGACATCCAGTAGAACAGACTGTAGATGTGCATTAGAGGAGACTGTAGACGTTTATTAAAAGAGACTATAGTCGTGCAGTAGAACAGACTGTAGTGGTGCAGTTGAACAGACTGTAGACGTTCAGTTGTACAGACTTCAGAGCAGCAGTCGTACAGACTCTAGATTGGCTTTAGAACAGACTGTAGACGAGCATTAGAACAGACTGTAAACGTCCAGTAGAACAGACTGACAATGTGCAGAAGAATAGACTCTAGAGGTGCAGTAGTACAGACTGTATATTTGTATTAGAAAACATTCTAAACATGTTTTTGAACAAACTGTAGAGGTGCAGTAATAAAGACTGTAGACAAGCATTATAATAAAGACTGTAGATGTGCAGTAAAACAGACTATAGACATGCAGTAGAAGAGACTGCAGTAGAGCAATAGTACAGACTGTAAAGTGGCATTAAAAGAGACTGTAGAAGTGCAGTAGTACAGACTGTAGATGTGCAGTAGAACAGACTGTAGACATTTATTAGATCAGACTGTAGACCTGCAGTAGAACATACCGTAGATGAGCATTAGAATAGACTTTAGAAGTGCAGTAGTAAAGACTGTAGATGTGCAGTAGAACATACTGTAGACGTTTATAAGAAAAGACTGTACACATGCAGTAGAACAGACTGTAGATGAGCAGTAGTACAAACTGTAGACTTGCATTAGAACAGACTGTAGATGTGCATTAGAGCAGACTGTAGATATGCAGTAGACCAGACTGTAGAAGTTTATCAGAACAGACTGTAGACGTGCAAAAGAACAGACCATAGATGAGCAGTAAAACAGACTATAAACTTGCATTAGAACAGACTGTAGAACTGACTGTAGAC
>JALDNG010002514.1:0-37369 GCA_024349245.1 Neodontobutis hainanensis | reverse complement strand
GAACGTGCCAAAGTAATATCTGCTTTTGTTACACCTGATGACTTCCTTCAGTATTCGGTTATGGCCTTTGGCATGTGTAATGAGCCCGCCACATTTCAGAGGCTTATGCGTGTAGTTTTGTCTGGATTGTCTTTTTGTGAAGCCTTGATGGGGGTCCTTGATGACTTGGTTGTTTGTTTGTCTTCGTGGGTGGAGCACATTACAGTACGCATTAGCAGTTAACTTGACAAAATGTGAGTTTGGGCAAGCAACAGTGACCTATCTTGTAAAAATGGTGAGGAGGTCAAGTGTGTCCAGTTCAAGCTAAGGTTGAGGCGATTCTCGCTGTCCCTGTTCCCACCAACTGTACAGTTGTTATTTAGCCATGGTAGGCTATTACAGGGGCTAAAAACTTTTCTGCCATTGCTGCCGTTGACTGACCTCCTCAGCCCTAAAGTGGACTTTTATTGGACTGATGGTTGTCAAACTGTATTTGAGCAAGTTTGCTAATTAATTCTCCGTTCTAGCTGCGCCTCAATTTGACCAAACGTTTAAATTGGCCGTTGATGCTTGTGATTTTGGCATCGATGTTGTTCTCCTACAAGATGGGCCTGATTGCATTGAACATCTGGTATCCTTTTTCCAAAAAATCTTGATAAACATTGTAGTGAATATGGTCGTATTAATAATTAATATGAATATTAATTATGAAAATTAATAATTAATATTTTGCTTATCAAAATATTAATTTCTTCGGGCACCACTCTAGTTTTGAACAGATCCAGAGAAACTGTTTAGCCTAGTCTCATTAATCTAAAGGTAGTAAATTCTTCGTTTTGAAAGTTCTCAATTAAACAATGAAACATTAAATGTCTTTATGGGGTTTTATTAAAGATTATAAAGTTAAACAGTGAATAATGACAGGAAATGACACAAAGGAATAGTTATTGACACATAAATGGGTAAATCAAAGAACGATAAACTTGCTTTCAGAGGATTTTGTGAAACAAAAGGAATTATTGATTATTGATTCTATTATTAACTGAGGGATTTTACGGAGCGTTTAGAGGGGTTCGATGACGCCGGTTTCTGAGGTCAAGGCTGTTCTGTTTAGACAGTTAGACGCCAAACTTGTGTAACGTTTAGACTCACCCTGGGGGTCGTGATTGTCTCAGATCTTAGCGACTAGGACTCCAGAGGTTCTGCAGAACCCTGTCGCAACCGATGACGCGTTTGTCGCCTCCAGGATGGCCTTCTGTTTCCACTCTCCAGAGGGGCCGCCGTAGGCCGGGAGATTCAAAAGCGTCCTCGTTACTGTCACGAGTAGCCAAGTCTTTTAGCATCAGCGTCGTACACCGAGTAAAATTGAGTCTTTCAAAGTTGTTGCGAAGTCCACTGGAGAAGGTTTAGCGGCTGTGTTGCTGGCTTAAACTTGCTCGAGAAAGTTAGATTTTAGTCAAGCTAACTCTTGAGCAGGCAGGAAATCTTCAAAAATAAAAGCGAGGCAACTTCCTTTGTTCGCAGGCTGGCAGGAAGTAAGCTACTTTGAGCAGCTGTGTGAAGGAAACTTTATCGCGCAAGCTAAACTTGCAGGCTTTAAAGTACAAAGAAAATTTACTCGTTACACGAGGTCCGGAGCTTAAAGGGTTTCGAGGCCTACGGCCCTGAACGGACAAGAGGTCCAGTGCGAAGTAAAGACGAGACGAAGAGTAGAGAGAGAAGCAGAGAGCTTGTTTTTGGCTGTGCGCCAGTTTTAACACCTCTGGACGGGGTGTGTCTTGCGAAGGGGGCATTGCTTTGGGGAGTTTAAATGTTTAACTGAGTCTTAAACATTCCTTTTGTTTCATCCTATTTTCCTTGGTTTTCGTAAAACACACAAAAACATTCGTACTTGCAGGATTATGCAAAGAAACATTTGTCAGACTTATTATAAAAACATATATTCATTACATTTTATTAACATAAAACGTAACGCTGTAGAAATGGAATAAGGAATTAGTTGCCTTGTAAAACTCTGCATCCTGAAACAAACAGTATAATTGTTAGTACATTCACAATCTAAGTAATAAAATAACAAAATGTCCTTTAATGAAATAACACCAAATGTCCTTCTTGAGTGCAGAGTCATTTGTCCAGTTAAACCAAAAGGGGGTAGTGTTTGACCATGCCCGAATGACTATGATCAAAGACATTTTCAACTGTCAATCAGGATTAGAATAAAGTGTTCTCGAGAAGCTGGATGGACACCTTATCTACAGGATTTACGGCTTTTGGACATGGCGCCTATAGCGTCTGGATCTCTCCATGAGTCTTTGACCTGATTGGTCTTTGGTGCTGGTTGGACCTAGGTCCCGGCTTTTATGAAAACAACAAAATCGTTAATTATAAGTCCTGAAGACTGGTTCAGTCTTATCCAAGCAAGAAACATCTGTGAATAGTTAAAAGGACACGTTGGTGTCCTTTTATCTGAAAGAAAACGGGTTAGCATGTCTTCTTCTCAAGATTTACGCCCACGGCCTGTCTCCGAATGGAGGCCAATGGTGAAACAGTTGTTAATCTTGAAGAACCTTAGTGAAACAGTTTGGAGGTCTGTAAGTGATTGAATAAATGTTATAATCCGTGTGGCGTTCTGGAGGCTGATCTGCTACAGTCCCCCCTTTCGACACGAAGCTGGTTCCACAAGTTTCCGTGTCGACATCCTTGCAGACCAGGGAGTAAGCCACACGTTAAACACATAGTTTGGCGTCATAACAGGTGTAATGATGCAAACGTGATCAAAGGAAATGTATACAAGTGTAAAGGGGCTTTACTTGGTTTGTATTATATCCTTTGCTAATGGAGATAGGTTAAGTTTATCACTTCAAGGAAGGACTTATTGGGAACAAAGAAATGAGAGAGCTGTCTCAATTTAGTTTGTTTAAAGTTTAGGGAGTTGTTTATAATAAAACAAAATACATTAGGAGGATCATAACTTGGAGGGACTTTGCATGCATTTGGGGACAAGGATAAACGTAGTGATTATATAAGGGACATAAGGGTTATGCGTGATCCTTCAAAGAATTCTTCTCATTGCTCGGCTGTCCACTGAGGAGCTGATGTCTATGAGCGTGTCATTTATCAGCAAGGCGACCATTTGAGTGTGTGTATGGTCTACAGTTTGGTTTGGTTGGTTTTAGAGTCTCACTGTGAGTGTTTACCACTGACAGTGTCTTTCGGCGTTTTTAACCGTTTGGAGTTGCTGCTGTTACTCCGAGACTTGTCTATTACAGTGGAAATGTTAGCGGTATTCGCCAGAGCACCCGAGGTTACGCAAGGTACACACAGCGGCGGTTGCAACGAGAATTGATTCATTGACAGAGAAAACCAGAGTTATCAGTTACAGTTATTGAATTACTCACAGTTACCACTGAAAGGTGAAAAGAGTTAGGAAATCAGAGTTAGAGGTTAGAGGTTAGTTGTTAGTGGTTACTGCGAGCTAAGGGATCTGTTTGAGACTACTTGGGAGCGTGAACGCCCCTGTAGATCCCATGGGGGTTTTGTGCAACTTTATCTGGTTGCGGTGTATCCACTTGAGAGTGGGTTCCTTTCTCCCTTTGGTGATCTTTATCTGATACACCACCGGGGATAGTTTGTTGACAATGGTGTACGGTCTTGCCCAACGCGAGAGGAATTTCCGCGTCAGTCGGTTGGTACCACCTCTTGTTTGTCCAGTGAGTTGGCTGAACCTGTAGTACCACACTTTGTCTCCCACCTGTAGTTTGTCCCTAGATGACTTTTGGTCATAATAGGCCTTACGTCCTTCTGCACTTTTGCCTAGTTTTTCCTGGGCAAAGGCGAAGGTGGTTCTCAGGTGTGCCTGGAGATCAGCCATGTACTGGTGTGTGGTATAGGCCGTAGCGATGTTAGCCTCTCCTGGCTGGTACAGTAAGTGTAGGGGAAGCGTCATCTGCCTACCGGTCATGAGCTCAAACGGGGAGACTCCGGTCGCCGTGTGTGGCGTGGCTCTGATAGCCATGAGGACCAAGGGCATTTTGACGTCCCAGTCTCGGTGATTGGATGCGACATATTTCTTTAGGATGTCGATCACCGTCGGTTTGCTCTTTCTACTTGGCCTGAGGACTGGGGGTAGTGGCTGACATGGAAGTTCGCTTTCACTCCCATGGTTTGCCACAGTTGTCCCATCACCTCGGCGGTGAAGTGAGTACCACGGTCAGAATCGACCTTAAAAGGTAAGCCGAATCTGGAGAACACGTGGTTCATGAGTAGAAAGGCTGTTGTCTGTGCCGTGTCGTTTGGGGCTGGAAGTCCTTCCACCTCTTTAGTGACGGCACAGGTGACCATTAGGATGTATTTGTTGCCCCTTGTTGATTTAGTCAGGGGTCCCATCCAATCGATTTGGAGGTCATACCATGGAAAAGAAATGCCCCTTCTTTGTAAGGGTGCACGATGGAGTGGTCTTGTTGGTTGAAATTGGCAGCATACTAGGCAGCCTTTGATGTATTCTGCCACGTCCATTTGCATATGTGGCCAGTATGCCACTTGTTGGAGTGCCTGGTGTGTTGCGCGAACACCTCTGTGGCCTGCTACAGGAGCGTCATGTGCGTTAGCATGACCCCCTTAGGCTCTGAGGCACTACGAACGCAGGTGAAGTGAGGGTGTCAGAGACGTGAGACAAGCAAGCCATGACGCAGGTGGAGTTGAGCGCGCACCGCCCATAGCTTTTTAAGATATGCGTCAGCGAAAAGTCAGTGTCTACGATGGGGTTAGACACCGGGTCTGAAAGGTAAAGCATAAGTTTGTGGATTGCCGAGTCCGCTGCTTGAAGGGCAACGCAGGCCGGAACCAGTGAAAGAAAGAGAGGAAGTTGATGGGTCTGCAGGGGTCAGAGCCGAGGCACGGTTGCGTTGCCTTAGATCGGGTAACCAGACAGACAGAATGGGTGGGTTGGGTGGGAAGGGGTCGATTGTACGACGGTTCTGGCTGGAAATGCCAGAGCGTACCGTCAAGAGCCCCTTGTTTTGCCATGAGGTCTGCCTGATCGTTCAGGTCTTTGTCTGTATCGAGGGAGAGCAGGGAGCCTGTCTGTACAACCATTACCTCCGCATCAGCCAGATCGACCCTGCAGATAGTGTCGGTATCGACCACAAGTGAGGGGTATATGGCGATTGCTCTGGAAGGTTTCGTGTAGACAACTCCGGTCTCCTGTTGTTCAGTCGCGAGTGAGTGTGGCATACGCCCTATGACTGGGATTCTGAGTTCACAGTCATGGAACCTAGTGTCAATCAGCCAGCCGAGAGGGGTGGCCTTTGGGACGAAGATGGTATTGGCAGTAGGATTCTGCACTAACACGTGTGTTGATCGAGAGTCGAGCTCGACCAGGGGTGTTGCCTGGACAGACAAGCCTAACTCAACGAACAGAGGAGACGGTTGGAAGAACGCTTGTGAAGAGTTAACTTGTTGTCCTGGAAACGCTTTCATACGTATGTCCATGATGTTATGCGGCGGTATCGTGAGATGGCAGTCGTTACTTACCTGACACACGTCGGGGATTGTTTGACCCGATCTCAAGTTTCTTTTGGTCAGTGAAAGTGATTCTCTACGTACTCCAGTCAGGGACCAGAGAACGTTGTTAATGGTGTCGACTTGTGCGTCGAGTCTGACTAGCATGTCAGCCCCAATGTACACTGAATGTGAGAGATTAGGGATGACAGCAAACGTGGGTCAGTTCTCTTTTGTTCCATCGTACGATGGCAGAGCATAGACCGATGGCGGTTAACGCATGAGTCGGTGTAGGGTTAGCAGGGAACCTAGTGCGCTTCTTTATGAAGGTCAGGCACGGGTTTATCTGCGTTAGAGTGTTAAACAGCTCCTGGCTGATGGCAGATTTGTCAGCCCATAAGGCCATCACGACATTGTCGACTGGAGTTGCTTCCAGTGAGATGCCATTGACGATTTGGGGTGTCATCGCTAATGGGTCCTTCAGCGTGCATAGGAAGTTGTCACATGATGCAAAGGGGTTTAGTCCGCACCGAGGTTGCATGGTTGTTGTGCCAGCAGTGTCGGTGGATACCCTATGTACTGGTGATGACCTGTCAATCGCATAGCACTGAGATTCATTCAGTAAGATTGGAAGTGGTTCTCGCACTTGGGCCCAAATCTTCAGCTGCTTGAAGTCGATCAGTGG
This sequence comes from Neodontobutis hainanensis, assembly GCA_024349245.1. Classification (NCBI taxonomy): domain Eukaryota; kingdom Metazoa; phylum Chordata; class Actinopteri; order Gobiiformes; family Odontobutidae; genus Neodontobutis; species Neodontobutis hainanensis. Next base: position 31,206 of record JALDNG010002514.1, on the reverse strand, counting down.
TTGGCGATTGAGGATGTCTTTTCCAATCAGAAGTGGGGCGTTGTCAAGGTGGGACACGTACACTGGGTGTATCAGTGTCATTGGTCCGATGGTCAGTTGGACTAAGGCTATCTCGTTGATAATCGTCCGATCATCAGAGTAAGGCCTTATTTCTAGAAAGCACGGGTGGGACTTCAAGTCCCTATGGGATCTTCTCGCTATAGCCTGGAGTGATCTGAACAGGTTGCCTGAAATTAGGCTGATGTCAGCGGCTGTGTCGAGAAGTGCTTCGTCGTCAAGTGGTCTTCTAACAAGACAGAGAGATACAGCTTTCGAGCTACTCCCTTTTCAGTTAGGTGACCCAGAAATTGGTGAAAGGGTGTTTCACATTCGATAGTCGTGGTCATGGCACAGCCCGACGTTTGGGTTCACTTGGACGGCGTTAGACGGACTGAGGTATTTGTGATCTGAATCACTTCCCTCCGTGTTGTCCATGCTAGGGTCCTGGACAATGTCATTGAGTGGCTCTGGATTGTCAGAGCCTAGGTACAGGTCTGGGAGATGTTCATTCCCTTCAGTAGACTCTGTATTTTCGTTGCGTGTTAAGTCGGCTTGGATTGGTTGAGACTGTTTCTGAATCGGGGCCTTAGAGGCCTCCACCGTATACAGCTCAGCCTTGTCCTTGGACTTTTCGCGCATTTGTTTGAGTATGCGTTCTATGGCCCGAGCCTCCTCTGTAGTCAGACTCCTTTCGCTAGTAGGGTTTCCCACGCGATCAGTCTGAGTTTCAGGGGCTCGGTCCCTCGCATGATTTCGCCGCTCGACAGGTGAGCTACCTGATGATCGTTGGTCTTGGGACCGACGATAATGGTTTCTCCTGTCGTCGCGGTTTTGATAGGACCCCCCTTGGTTACGGTTTGGATTGGTTCGAAATTTATTTTCGAACCGAGGTCTCCATTGAGGGCCCTGGTCTTTGAACTTACGTTCAGGCCAGGTCGGGTGTTGACCTGGCTCTCTTTTGTGTGGTCGAGGTCCCTCTTTCCTGTCTGGAAAGCGGAGGCTCCTGGGCCACTTGGATTGGAGGTCGGCGCTCCTTCGAGCGCTAGACTCCGATCTACGGTGACGAGAGTGTCTGGCTTTTGACGTTTAGTCTGCCTCAGCATCTGTTTAGTAAATGCCCGCATTGCCAGCTCGCGAAGTTGGCGGCTGGTCTGCGTTTGTGGGCATGCAGAAACGCCAAGATGATGGCTGGTAGTTGGATGGAGGTTTTGCACAAAGAGGGCTTTGAAGTTTTTATCCTCCTCCATGTTTGGTTCATTGAGTGGACCGAAATAAGCTTTGCGTAGCCGATGATAGTATAGCTGTGGGGACTCTGGCCGTGCCTGTTTGATCATTAGGGCGGCAGTCAGACCCACATTTACCGTAACGTCCTGAGAATTCCACCCTGAGAGACTGACTAAGAAGATCAAAGTCAGCTTGGACTTCAGGAGGTTGACGTCGATGAAGCTACTAACATCTCTGCTTGATGTTAGTTTTATCAGAAAGATTTTGTCCGCGCAGTAACATTGGGTATTCTTTGTAGGTAGAATTCAATGTCGCGAAGATAAGCACTCACGTCATGAGACGCTCCTTGATGGGGCTCAAAGCGAGTGATATGACGCGCAATTTTGTCAAAGTCTCTGTTAGTGGGACCGTAGTCCAGATGTCTCTGTTTCAAAGCTGGTTGCGGACAAAGTCCGGTTGCCTACCTGTTGGTAGTGCGAAGTAATCGAATGCCTACCTGTGGAAGCTCGCGGAAAGACGGCCGGGCTCTCGGCTCGGGTTGGTCCTCTTTCCGTTGCGTCCAGGCGCGGTAGTGGTCGCAAAATTGGATTAGTTAGTGAAGTGGCTCCCTTCTGGGAGTTTTCCTTTGGCCTAACAGGTTTGTATGCCGGGGTAACCAGCACTTGGTTTGGAGTGCTTTTAAACTCCATATTCTTACCTGGTTGTGTCCGGGCGTCCTCTGTCAGGCGCGGTTGAAGTTGTTCAATAAGCTGGCGGTCTAAGTCACCTTGTTGAGTGAGGGCCTCTACCCGTGCACTCAGGGACTCTCTCCGCCCAGCTTCCTGTGACAGCATATTTGCGGACAGCTGTGCATTTTCGCCTGCTTTGATGAGTTCCTTCATCATAGCATTGTACTCATTGTGTTGAATACTGAGCTTGTGTTCTGCTACGTCGCGAGCAGACCTTGTGTCGCTCAGCTCGCTCTTTAGGTCACTGAGGGTCTCCTCAGTTTTATGGAGTTTTGTGTGTAACTCCTCAAATTCCAGGTCCTCCTTTGGAGAGTTTGGACTAGAGTCTTTAGCTCTTGTGTTTGTTTTTCAGAATTCTCCAGGGCTCCTTGGGTCAGTTGGAGTTCCTGATTCAATGTCTTGATATCGCGTTGGAAGCGGGCGAGGTCCTGTTTCTGGACCTGGATCTTCTCGTGGCTGCGTGCCAGGAGATCCTCAGCGTGTTTCTGCTGCGCGCGCGCATAACAATAGCCATTTGACCTAACAGCTTAGTTAGATCCTTGTCTTTTGGCTTAGAGGTTAGCGCAATGCTAATCAAGGAGCTAAGAACTGAATCTAGCTCGTTGGGAGGTGTGGTCTGAATCTCGTCAACATATTGGGGTAGCACCTGTTCTGTTAAATCATTTAGAGCTGAGTCTAAGTGATCCAGAAGCTTGATGGGACTACCAGAACCTGTAGACTGTGAGTCAGACTTGTTGAGAAATGGGGTTTCTCTGAGAAAGTGAGTTATTGTTAGATTACGTTTTAACTGCAAGGAGAGAGTTACTACTTGTGGAGTGTTACGAAGAAGGCGCGTAAAACTCAAGCAGACTGTAAAAGGATTTTTGAAAATCTGAATAAAAGTGTAAATAAAAATAAAAAAAATTAATGAAGGAATAAAAATTAAAGTTAACATTTTATTTTATTTAAAATAAAATAAAATTCTAATTAAATTAAAATAAAAGGGGTATTAAGTCAAATAAGTCAGATTGAAAGTAATAAAAGAAGGAATTGTTGAAGTGAAAGTTAGTATAAAGTCTATTTGTGAGTGAAATGACCTTATGTGAGTATTAACAGTGACTATTTAGCAATAGCCTAGTGGTGTGAACGTTAATGAGGGTTGACAGTGCTGGGATGCTGCTTTGCTAATTTGTAAAATTAACAGTGCAGAATCAGTGGGTTTAATCTAACAATTCATGCAGGTAATCAGCTTTTAAATTACAGCTATGACAAAATTCGCAGGGTTAAGTCTGTTAGGCGTAACAGCAGTGTCGTCATAGTGTTAGTAAGCTGTTAGCGTTAGCATTCCAATTTGACAAATCCTGGGTAGATAGGAAAATCACAAAAGCAGTCTTAAATTGTTAATCAAGACAAATTAATCAATCAAATTAAATGCAGGTTTAGCATCAAAAAAATTTCCAAAAGCAGATGAAATGTTCATTAAAATGTCACAATTGTTAGTTAACTCCTATTGTGCATTCAAGGTTGTTAAACACAGGCAGTTATTTTCAAAAGCAGTATTGCATTGCAGATTTGTGTATTTAACAAGACAAATGTATTAACAGAAGTGAAACAGCTTGATAGCCGTTCAGCAGTTGTTAATAAAGCAGAGTAATTCACTTTTTATGTTAAGTCAATCAGGCATTTCAGTGTCAATGAAAGCTTAAATTACTCAGGTGTCAAGTTCTTAAACTTGAATTAGTCACTATTGAGGAAAAAGGTGTAATTCCGTTGAGTGACCACCAGAGAGAGCGTAGAGCTCCTCTCAGAGATTTTTAGAAGTTTCGCACTTCTCTTCCGCTAGGGGCAGTAGAAACTGGTGTCTGTGGTTTTACTACTTCTTTCCGCAAGGGCGATAAAGACTCGTGAGTCAGTGGTTTTACCACTTCTTTCCGCTAGGGCGATAGAGACTCGTGAGTCTCTGGCTTCGGAGTGAAGTCTCCGGCCCTCCCTTTGAGTCTGCCGGGCAAAGTTTGTTTTTAGCTTCAGTCAGAGACTGACTTGGGACGCGTCTACAACTTGTTAAACCCGCGGTTTAAACACAGCAGCGCTTTGTACAAGGCCACGTTTTAAACACAAGCACATTTACCACAGCAGGCTCAAACCACGTTTTTAGACAAAACGCACGGCAGTCCCACGTGGCTTTTAGGGGGAGGGTTTTCACAGTTAGCTAGGCTGCGAAGGTCTCCCGCACGGGTTTTTAATCCGTTCAAAATACACCCAGGCTCATAAGCCTTAGGCAAGACAAGTTTTCTTATAAATTCCGGTGTAACGGCAATTTTTTCAACTTGTAAGAGACAATTTTAACTTAACTCTGGCGTAGCACAGCAATTAGCTTTTTGTCTCGGGCCCATATAAGTTACACACTTTGGCTCGTGTGTTTAACATGCATGCAATTTGCAGAGTCTCTAAGCTTTGTAACAGACTCTAAGCAACTTTTAACAAGTACTTGATTAATGCTCTGGCCATAAATGTACGTACAATACTAATTGTAATTCAAAACAATATCAGTCCAGCTGGTACGATTTGAATTAGCAATTTCGACAACGCTTCACACTTAACAAACAAAAGCACATCTCTCACACACACACGCGTTAAACGCATTGCTAAGCAACAGCACAACAAAGGCACAGCTTTCAATGGACAGCAATTTTGTAAAGACTTTGGATATTGAGTGATTCTAATGTTTAATCAAGAAAATTCTTCCGAGGCTCACGCGGGGCGTCAAAATAATACTGTAGTGAATATGGTCGTATTAATAATTAATATGAATATTAATTATGAAAATTAATAATTAATATTTTGCTTATCAAAATATTAATTTCTTTCGGGGCACCACTCTAGTTTTGAACAGATCCAGAGAAACTGTTTAGCCTAGTCTCATTAATCTAAAGGTAGTAAATTCTTCTCGTTTTGAAAGTTCTCAATTAAACAATGAAACATTAAATGTCTTTATGGGGTTTTATTAAAGATTATAAAGTTAAACAGTGAATAATGACAGGGAAATGACACAAAGGAATAGTTATTGACACATAAATGGGTAAATCAAAGAACGATAAACTTGCTTTCAGAGGATTTTGTGAAACAAAAGGAATTATTGATTATTGATTCTATTATTAACTGAGGGGATTTTACGGAGCGTTTAGAGGGGTTCGATGACGCCGGTTTCTGAGGTCAAGGCTGTTCTGTTTAGACAGTTAGACGCCAAACTTGTGTAACGTTTAGACTCACCCTGGGGGTCGTGATTGTCTCAGATCTTAGCGACTAGGACTCCAGAGGTTCTGCAGAACCCTGTCGCAACCGATGACGTTTGTCGCCTCCAGGATGGCCTTCTGTTTCCACTCTCCAGAGGCGCCGAGGCCCGGGAGATTCAAAAGCGTCCTCGTTACTGTCACGAGTAGCCAAGTCTTTTAGCATCAGCGTCGTACACGAGTAAAATTGAGTCTTTCAAAGTTGTTGCGAAGTCCACTGGAGAAGGTTTAGCGGCTGTGTTGCTGGCTTAAACTTGCTCGAGAAAGTTAGATTTTAGTCAAGCTAACTCTTGAGCAGGCAGGAAATCTTCAAAAATAAAAGCGAGGCAACTTCCTTTGTTCGCAGGCTGGCAGGAAGTAAGCTACTTTGAGCAGCTGTGTGAAGGAAACTTTATCGCGGCAAGCTAAACTTGCAGGCTTTAAAGTACAAAGAAAATTTACTCGTTACACGAGGTCCGGAGCTTAAAAGGGTTTCGAGGGCCTACGGCCCTGAACGGACAAGAGGTCCAGTGCGAAGTAAAGACGAGACGAAGAGTAGAGAGAGAAGCAGAGAGCTTGTTTTTGGCTGTGCGCCAGTTTTAACACCTCTGGACGGGTGTGTCTTGCGAAGGGGCATTGCTTTGGGGGAGTTTAAATGTTTAACTGAGTCTTAAACATTCCTTTTGTTTCATCCTATTTTCCTTGGTTTTCGTAAAACACACAAAAACATTCGTACTTGCAGGATTATGCAAAGAAACATTTGTCAGACTTATTATAAAAACATATATTCATTACATTTTATTAACATAAAGCGTAACGCTGTAGAAATGGAATAAGGAATTAGTTGCCTTGTAAAACTCTGCATCCTGGAAACAAACAGTATAATTGTTAGTACATTCACAATCTAAGTAATAAAATAACAAAATGTCCTTTAATGAAATAACACCAAATGTCCTTCTTGAGTGCAGAGTCATTTGTCCAGTTAAACCAAAAGGGGGTAGTGTTTGACCATGCCCGAATGACTATGATCAAAGACATTTTCAACTGTCAATCAGGATTAGAATAAAGTGTTCTCGAGAAAGCTGGATGGACACCTTATCTACAGGATTTACGGCTTTTGGACATGGCGCCTATAGCGTCTGGATCTCTCCATGAGTCTTTGACCTGATTGGTCTTTGGTGCTGGTTGGACCTAGGTCCCGGCTTTTTATGAAAACAACAAAATCGTTAATTATAAGTCCTGAAGACTGGTTCAGTCTTATCCAAGCAAGAAACATCTGTGAATAGTTAAAAAGGACACGTTGGTGTCCTTTTATCTGAAAGAAAACGGGGTTAGCATGTCTTCTTCTCAAGATTTACGTCCACGGCCTGTCTCCGAATGGAGGCCAATGGTGAAACAGTTGTTAATCTTGAAGAACCTTAGTGAAACAGTTTGGAGGTCTGTAAGTGATTGAATAAATGTTATAATCCGTGTGGCGTTCTGGAGGCTGATCTGCTACAGTCCCCCCTTTCGACACGAAGCTGGTTCCACAAGTTTCCGTGTCGACATCCTTGCAGACCAGGGAGTAAGCCACACGTTAAACACATAGTTTGGCGTCATAACAGGTGTAATGATGCAAACGTGATCAAAGGAAATGTATACAAGTGTAAAGGGGCTTTACTTGGTTTGTATTATATCCTTTGCTAATGGAGATAGGTTAAGTTTATCACTTCAAGGAAGGACTTATTGGGAACAAAGAAATGAGAGAGCTGTCTCAATTTAGTTTGTTTAAAGTTTAGGGAGTTGTTTATAATAAAACAAAATACATTAGGAGGATCATAACTTGGAGGGACTTTGCATGCATTTGGGGACAAGGATAAACGTAGTGATTATATAAGGGACATAAGGGTTATGCGTGATCCTTCAAAGAATTCTTCTCATTGCTCGGCTGTCCACTGAGGAGCTGATGTCTATGAGCGTGTCATTTATCAGCAAGGCGACCATTTGAGTGTGTGTATGGTCTACAGTTTGGTTTGGTTGGTTTTAGAGTCTCACTGTGAGTGTTTACCACTGACAGTGTCTTTCGGCGTTTTTAACCGTTTGGAGTTGCTGCTGTTACTCCGAGACTTGTCTATTACAGTGGAAATGTTAGCGGTATTCGCTTGTGAGCACCCGAGGTTACGCAAGGTACACACAGCGGCGTTGCAACGAATTGATTCATTGACAGAGAAAACCAGAGTTATCAGTTACAGTTATTGAATTACTCACAGTTACCACTGAAAGGTGAAAAGAGTTAGGAAATCAGAGTTAGAGGTTAGAGGTTAGTTGTTAGTGGTTACTGCGAGCTAAGGGATCTGTTTGAGACTACTTGGGAGCGTGAACGCCCCTGTAGATCCCATGGGGTTTTGTGCAACTTTATCTGGTTGCGGTGTATCCACTTGAGAGTGGGTTCCTTTCTCCCTTTGGTGATCTTTATCTGATACACCACCGGGATAGTTTGTTGACAATGGTGTACGGTCTTGCCCAACGCGAGAGGAATTTCCGCGTCAGTCGGTTGGTACCACCTCTTGTTTGTCCAGTGAGTTGGCTGAACCTGTAGTACCACACTTTGTCTCCCACCTGTAGTTTGTCCCTAGATGACTTTTGGTCATAATAGGCCTTACGTCCTTCTGCACTTTTGCCTAGTTTTTCCTGGGCAAAGGCGAAGGTGGTTCTCAGGTGTGCCTGGAGATCAGCCATGTACTGGTGTGTGGTATAGGCCGTAGCGATGTTAGCCTCTCCTGGCTGGTACAGTAAGTGTAGGGAAGCGTCATCTGCCTACCGGTCATGAGCTCAAACGGGAGACTCCGGTCGCCGTGTGTGGCGTGGCTCTGATAGCCATGAGGACCAAGGGCATTTTGACGTCCCAGTCTCGGTGATTGGATGCGACATATTTCTTTAGGATGTCGATCACCGTTCGGTTTGCTCTTTCTACTTGGCCTGAGGACTGGGGGTAGTGGCTGACATGGAAGTTCGCTTTCACTCCATGGTTTGCCACAGTTGTCCCATCACCTCGGCGGTGAAGTGAGTACCACGGTCAGAATCGACCTTAAAAGGTAAGCCGAATCTGGAGAACACGTGGTTCATGAGTAGAAAGGCTGTTGTCTGTGCCGTGTCGTTTGGGGCTGGAAGTCCTTCCACCTCTTTAGTGACGGCACAGGTGACCATTAGGATGTATTTGTTGCCCCTTGTTGATTTAGTCAGGGGTCCCATCCAATCGATTTGGAGGTCATACCATGGAAAAGAAATGCCCCTTCTTTGTAAGGGTGCACGATGGAGTGGTCTTGTTGGTTGAAATTGGCAGCATACTAGGCAGCCTTTGATGTATTCTGCCACGTCCATTTGCATATGTGGCCAGTATGCCACTTGTTGGAGTGCCTGGTGTGTTGCGCGAACACCTCTGTGGCCTGCTACAGGAGCGTCATGTGCGTGCGTTAGCATGACCCCCCTTAGGCTCTGAGGCACTACGAACGCAGGTGAAGTGAGGGTGTCAGAGACGTGAACAAGCAAGCCATGACGCAGGTGGAGTTGAGCGCACCGCCCATAGCTTTTTAAGATATGCGTCAGCGAAAAGTCAGTGTCACGATGGGGTTAGACACGGGTCTGAAAGGTAAAGCATAAGTTTGTGGATTGCCGAGTCCGCTGCTTGAAGGGCAACGAGGCGGAACCAGTGAAAGAAAGAGAGGAAGTTGATGGGTCTGCAGGGGTCAGAGCCGAGGCACCGGTTGCGGTTGCCTTAGATCGGGTAACCAGACAGACAGAATGGGTGGGTTGGGTGGGAAGGGGTCGATTGTACGACGGTTCTGGCTGGAAATGCCAGAGCCGTCAAGAGCCCCTTGTTTTGCCATGAGGTCTGCCTGATCGTTCAGGTCTTTGTCTGTATCGAGGGAGAGCAGGGAGCCTGTCTGTACAACCATTACCTCCGCATCAGCCAGATCGACCCTGCAGATAGTGTCGGTATCGACCACAAGTGAGGGGTATATGGCGATTGCTCTGGAAGGTTTCGTGTAGACAACTCCGGTCTCCTGTTGTTCAGTCGCGAGTGAGTGTGGCATACGTCCTATGACTGGGATTCTGAGTTCACAGTCATGGAACCTAGTGTCAATCAGCCAGCCGAGAGGGGTGGCCTTTGGGACGAAGATGGTATTGGCAGTAGGATTCTGCACTAACACGTGTGTTGATCGAGAGTCGAGCTCGACCAGGGTGTGTTGCCTGGACAGACAAGCCTAACTCAACGAACAGAGGAGACGGTTGGAAGAACGCTTGTGAAGAGTTAACTTGTTGTCCTGGAAACGCTTTCATACGTATGTCCATGATGTTATGCGGCGGTATCGTGAGATGGCAGTCGTTACTTACCTGACACACGCCGGGATTGTTTGACCCGATCTCAAGTTTCTTTTGGTCAGTGAAAGTGATTCTCACGTACTCCAGTCAGGGACCAGAGAACGTTGTTAATGGTGTCGACTTGTGCGCGTCGAGTCTGACTAGCATGTCAGCCCCAATGTACACTGAATGTGAGAGATTAGGGATGACAGCAAACGCGTGGGTCAGTTCTCTTTTGTTCCATCGGCGATGGCAGAGCATAGACCGATGGCGGTTAACGCATGAGTCGGTGTAGGGTTAGCAGGGAACCTAGTGCGCTTCTTTATGAAGGTCAGGCACGGGTTTATCTGCGTTAGAGTGTTAAACAGCTCCTGGCTGATGGCAGATTTGTCAGCCCATAAGGCCATCACGACATTGTCGACTGGAGTTGCTTCCAGTGAGATGCCATTGACGATTTGGGGTGTCATCGCTAATGGGTTCTTCAGCGTGCATAGGAAGTTGTCACATGATGCAAAGGGGTTTAGTCCGCACCGAGGTTGCATGGTTGTTGTGCCAGCAGTGTCGGTGGATACCCTATGTACTGGTGATGACCTGTCAATCGCATAGCACTGAGATTCATTCAGTAAGATTGGAAGTGGTTCTCGCACTTGGGCCCAAATCTTCAGCTGCTTGAAGTCGATCAGTGGTTCGAAGCGATTGAGGATGTCTTTTCCAATCAGAAGTGGGACGTTGTCAAGGTGGGACACGTACACTGGGTGTATCAGTGTCATTGGTCCGATGGTCAGTTGGACTAAGGCTATCTCGTTGATAATCGTCCGATCATCAGAGTAAGGCCTTATTTCTAGAAAGCACGGGTGGGACTTCAAGTCCCTATGGGATCTTCTCGCTATAGCCTGGAGTGATCTGAACAGGTTGCCTGAAATTAGGCTGATGTCAGCGGCTGTGTCGAGAAGTGCTTCGCGTCCAAGTGGTCTTCTAACAAGACAGAGAGATACAGCTTTGAGCTACTCCTTTTCAGTTAGGTGACCCAGAAATTGGTGAAAGGGTGTTTCACATTCGATAGTCGTGGCGTGGTCATGGCACAGCCCGACGTTGGGTTCACTTGGACGGCGTTAGACGGACTGAGGTATTTGTGATCTGAATCACTTCCCTCCGTGTTGTCCATGCTAGGGTCCTGGACAATGTCATTGAGTGGCTCTGGATTGTCAGAGCCTAGGTACAGGTCTGGGAGATGTTCATTCCCTTCAGTAGACTCTGTATTTTCGTTGCGTGTTAAGTCGGCTTGGATTGGTTGAGACTGTTTCTGAATCGGGGCCTTAGAGGCCTCCACCGTATACAGCTCAGCCTTGTCCTTGGACTTTTCGCGCATTTGTTTGAGTATGCGTTCTATGGCCCGAGCCTCCTCTGTAGTCAGACTCCTTTCGCTAGTAGGGTTTCCCACGCGATCAGTCTGAGTTTCAGGGGCTCGGTCCCTCGCATGATTTCGTCGTTCGACAGGTGAGCTACCTGATGATCGTTGGTCTTGGGACCGACGATAATGGTTTCTCCTGTCGTCGCGGTTTTGATAGGACCCCCCTTGGTTACGGTTTGGATTGGTTCGAAATTTATTTTCGAACCGAGGTCTCCATTGAGGGCCCTGGTCTTTGAACTTACGTTCAGGCCAGGTCGGGTGTTGACCTGGCTCTCTTTTGTGTGGTCGAGGTCCCTCTTTCCTGTCTGGAAAGCGGGAGGCTCCTGGGCCACTTGGATTGGAGGTCGGCGCTCCTTCGAGCGCTAGACTCCGATCTACGGTGACGAGAGTGTCTGGCTTTTGACGTTTAGTCTGCCTCAGCATCTGTTTAGTAAATGCCCGCATTGCCAGCTCGCGAAGTTGGCGGCTGGTCTGCGTTTGTGGGCATGCAGAAACGCCAAGATGATGGCTGGTAGTTGGATGGAGGTTTTGCACAAAGAGGGCTTTGAAGTTTTTATCCTCCTCCATGTTTGGTTCATTGAGTGGACCGAAATAAGCTTTGCGTAGCCGATGATAGTATAGCTGTGGGGACTCTGGCCGTGCCTGTTTGATCATTAGGGCGGCAGTCAGACCCACATTTACCGTAACGTCTGAGAATTCCACCCTGAGAGACTGACTAAGAAGATCAAAGTCAGCTTGGACTTCAGGAGGTTGACGTTCGATGAAGCTACTAACATCTCTGCTTGATGTTAGTTTTATCAGAAAGATTTTGTCCGCGGCAGTAACATTGGGTATTCTTTGTAGGTAGAATTCAATGTCGCGAAGATAAGCACTCACGTCATGAGGCGGCTCCTTGATGGGGCTCAAAGCGAGTGATATGACGCGCAATTTTGTCAAAGTCTCTGTTAGTGGGACCGTAGTCCAGATGTCTCTGTTTCAAAGCTGGTTGCGGGACAAAGTCCGGTTGCCTACCTGTTGGTAGTGCGAAGTAATCCGAATGCCTACCTGTGGAAGCTCGCGGAAAGACGGCCGGGCTCTCGGCTCGGTTGGTCCTCTTTCCGTTGCGCCCAGGCGCGGTAGTGGTCGCAAAATTGGATTAGTTAGTGAAGTGGCTCCCTTCTGGGAGTTTTCCTTTGGCCTAACAGGTTTGTATGCCGGGGTAACCAGCACTTGGTTTGGAGTGCTTTTAAACTCCATATTCTTACCTGGTTGTGTCCGGGCGTCCTCTGTCAGGCGCGGTTGAAGTTGTTCAATAAGCTGGCGGTCTAAGTCACCTTGTTGAGTGAGGGCCTCTACCCGTGCACTCAGGGACTCTCTCCGCCCAGCTTCCTGTGACAGCATATTTGCGGACAGCTGTGCATTTTCGCCTGCTTTGATGAGTTCCTTCATCATAGCATTGTACTCATTGTGTTGAATACTGAGCTTGTGTTCTGCTACGTCGCGAGCAGACCTTGTGTCGCTCAGCTCGCTCTTTAGGTCACTGAGGGTCTCCTCAGTTTTATGGAGTTTTGTGTGTAACTCCTCAAATTCCAGGTCCTCCCTTTGGAGAGTTTGGACTAGAGTCTTTAGCTCTTGTGTTTGTTTTTCAGAATTCTCCAGGGCTCCTTGGGTCAGTTGGAGTTCCTGATTCAATGTCTTGATATCGCGAGCGGGCGAGGTCCTGTTTCTGGACCTGGATCTTCTCGTGGCTGCGTGCCAGGAGATCCTCAGCGTGTTTCTGCTGCGCATAACAATAGCCATTTGACCTAACAGCTTAGTTAGATCCTTGTCTTTTGGCTTAGAGGTTAGCGCAATGCTAATCAAGGAGCTAAGAACTGAATCTAGCTCGTTGGGAGGTGTGGTCTGAATCTCGTCAACATATTGGGGTAGCACCTGTTCTGTTAAATCATTTAGAGCTGAGTCTAAGTGATCCAGAAGCTTGATGGGACTACCAGAACCTGTAGACTGTGAGTCAGACTTGTTGAGAAATGGGGTTTCTCTGAGAAAGTGAGTTATTGTTAGATTACGTTTTAACTGCAAGGAGAGAGTTACTACTTGTGGAGTGTTACGAAGAAGGCGCGTAAAACTCAAGCAGACTGTAAAAGGATTTTTGAAAATCTGAATAAAAGTGTAAATAAAAATAAAAAAAATTAATGAAGGAATAAAAATTAAAGTTAACATTTTATTTTATTTAAAATAAAATAAAATTCTAATTAAATTAAAATAAAAGGGGTATTAAGTCAAATAAGTCAGATTGAAAGTAATAAAAGAAGGAATTGTTGAAGTGAAAGTTAGTATAAAGTCTATTTGTGAGTGAAATGACCTTATGTGAGTATTAACAGTGACTATTTAGCAATAGCCTAGTGGTGTGAACGTTAATGAGGGTTGACAGTGCTGGGATGCTGCTTTGCTAATTTGTAAAATTAACAGTGCAGAATCAGTGGGTTTAATCTAACAATTCATGCAGGTAATCAGCTTTTAAATTACAGCTATGACAAAATTCGTGCAGGGTTAAGTCTGTTAGACGTAACAGCAGTGTCGTCATAGTGTTAGTAAGCTGTTAGCGTTAGCATTCCAATTTGACAAATCCTGGGTAGATAGGAAAATCACAAAAGCAGTCTTAAATTGTTAATCAAGACAAATTAATCAATCAAATTAAATGCAGGTTTAGCATCAAAAAAATTTCCAAAAGCAGATGAAATGTTCATTAAAATGTCACAATTGTTAGTTAACTCCTATTGTGCATTCAAGGTTGTTAAACACAGGCAGTTATTTTCAAAAGCAGTATTGCATTGCAGATTTGTGTATTTAACAAGACAAATGTATTAACAGAAGTGAAACAGCTTGATAGCCGTTCAGCAGTTGTTAATAAAGCAGAGTAATTCACTTTTTATGTTAAGTCAATCAGGCATTTCAGTGTCAATGAAAGCTTAAATTACTCAGGTGTCAAGTTCTTAAACTTGAATTAGTCACTATTGAGGAAAAAGGTGTAATTCCGTTGAGTGACCACCAGAGAGAGACGAGCTCCTCTCAGAGATTTTTAGAAGTTTCGCACTTCTCTTCCGCTAGGGGCAGTAGAAACTGGTGTCTGTGGTTTTACTACTTCTTTCCGCAAGGGCGATAAAGACTCTCGTGAGTCAGTGGTTTTACCACTTCTTTCCGCTAGGGGCGATAGAGACTCGTGAGTCTCTGGCTTCCGGAGTGAAGTCTCCGGCCCTCCCTTTGAGTCTGCGGGGCAAAGTTTGTTTTTAGCTTCAGTCAGAGACTGACTTGGGACGCGTCTACAACTTGTTAAACCAGCGGTTTAAACACAGCAGCGCTTTGTACAAGGCCACGTTTTAAACACAAGCACATTTACCACAGCAGGCTCAAACCACGTTTTTAGACAAAACGCACGGCAGTCCCACGTGGCTTTTAGGGGAGGGTTTTCACAGTTAGCTAGGCTGCGAAGGTCTCCGCACGGGTTTTTAATCCGTTCAAAATACACCCAGGCTCATAAGCCTTAGGCAAGACAAGTTTTCTTATAAATTCCGATTAACGCGGCAATTTTTTCAACTTGTAAGAGACAATTTTAACTTAACTCTGGCGTAGCACAGCAATTAGCTTTTTGTCTCGGGCCCATATAAGTTACACACTTTGGCTCGTGTGTTTAACATGCATGCAATTTGCAGAGTCTCTAAGCTTTGTAACAGACTCTAAGCAACTTTTAACAAGTACTTGATTAATGCTCTGGCCATAAATGTACGTACAATACTAATTGTAATTCAAAACAATATCAGTCCAGCTGGTACGATTTGAATTAGCAATTTCGACAACGCTTCACACTTAACAAACAAAAGCACATCTCTCACACACACACGCGGTTAAACGCATTGCTAAGCAACAGCACAACAAAGGCACAGCTTTCAATGGACAGCAATTTTGTAAAGACTTTGGATATTGAGTGATTCTAATGTTTAATCAAGAAAATTCTTCCGAGGCTCACGCGGGGCGTCAAAATAATACTGTAGTGAATATGGTCGTATTAATAATTAATATGAATATTAATTATGAAAATTAATAATTAATATTTTGCTTATCAAAATATTAATTTCTTTCGGGGCACCACTCTAGTTTTGAACAGATCCAGAGAAACTGTTTAGCCTAGTCTCATTAATCTAAAGGTAGTAAATTCTTCTCGTTTTGAAAGTTCTCAATTAAACAATGAAACATTAAATGTCTTTATGGGGTTTTATTAAAGATTATAAAGTTAAACAGTGAATAATGACAGGAAATGACACAAAGGAATAGTTATTGACACATAAATGGGTAAATCAAAGAACGATAAACTTGCTTTCAGAGGATTTTGTGAAACAAAAGGAATTATTGATTATTGATTCTATTATTAACTGAGGGGATTTTACGGAGCGTTTAGAGGGGTTCGATGACGCCGGTTTCTGAGGTCAAGGCTGTTCTGTTTAGACAGTTAGACGCCAAACTTGTGTAACGTTTAGACTCACCCTGGGGGTCGTGATTGTCTCAGATCTTAGCGACTAGGACTCCAGAGGTTCTGCAGAACCCTGTCGCAACCGATGACGTTTGTCGCCTCCAGGATGGCCTTCTGTTTCCACTCTCCAGAGGGGCCGCCGTGAGGCCCGGGAGATTCAAAAGCGTCTCGTTACTGTCACGAGTAGCCAAGTCTTTTAGCATCAGCGTCGTACACGAGTAAAATTGAGTCTTTCAAAGTTGTTGCGAAGTCCACTGGAGAAGGTTTAGCGGCTGTGTTGCTGGCTTAAACTTGCTCGAGAAAGTTAGATTTTAGTCAAGCTAACTCTTGAGCAGGCAGGAAATCTTCAAAAATAAAAGCGAGGCAACTTCCTTTGTTCGCAGGCTGGCAGGAAGTAAGCTACTTTGAGCAGCTGTGTGAAGGAAACTTTATCGCGGCAAGCTAAACTTGCAGGCTTTAAAGTACAAAGAAAATTTACTGTTACACGAGGTCCGGAGCTTAAAGGGTTTGAGGGCCTACGGCCCTGAACGGACAAGAGGTCCAGTGCGAAGTAAAGACGAGACGAAGAGTAGAGAGAGAAGCAGAGAGCTTGTTTTTGGCTGTGCGCCAGTTTTAACACCTCTGGACGGGGTGTGTCTTGCGAAGGGCATTGCTTTGGGGGAGTTTAAATGTTTAACTGAGTCTTAAACATTCCTTTTGTTTCATCCTATTTTCCTTGGTTTTCGTAAAACACACAAAAACATTCGATACTTGCAGGATTATGCAAAGAAACATTTGTCAGACTTATTATAAAAACATATATTCATTACATTTTATTAACATAAAACGTAACGCTGTAGAAATGGAATAAGGAATTAGTTGCCTTGTAAAACTCTGCATCCTGGAAACAAACAGTATAATTGTTAGTACATTCACAATCTAAGTAATAAAATAACAAAATGTCCTTTAATGAAATAACACCAAATGTCCTTCTTGAGTGCAGAGTCATTTGTCCAGTTAAACCAAAAGGGGGTAGTGTTTGACCATGCCCGAATGACTATGATCAAAGACATTTTCAACTGTCAATCAGGATTAGAATAAAGTGTTCTCGAGAAAGCTGGATGGACACCTTATCTACAGGATTTACGGCTTTTGGACATGGCGCCTATAGCGTCTGGATCTCTCCATGAGTCTTTGACCTGATTGGTCTTTGGTGCTGGTTGGACCTAGGTCCCGGCTTTTATGAAAACAACAAAATCGTTAATTATAAGTCCTGAAGACTGGTTCAGTCTTATCCAAGCAAGAAACATCTGTGAATAGTTAAAAAGGACACGTTGGTGTCCTTTTATCTGAAAGAAAACGGGTTAGCATGTCTTCTTCTCAAGATTTACGCCCACGGCCTGTCTCCGAATGGAGGCCAATGGTGAAACAGTTGTTAATCTTGAAGAACCTTAGTGAAACAGTTTGGAGGTCTGTAAGTGATTGAATAAATGTTATAATCCGTGTGGCGTTCTGGAGGCTGATCTGCTACAGTCCCCCCTTTCGACACGAAGCTGGTTCCACAAGTTTCCGTGTCGACATCCTTGCAGACCAGGGAGTAAGCCACACGTTAAACACATAGTTTGGCGTCATAACAGGTGTAATGATGCAAAGCGTGATCAAAGGAAATGTATACAAGTGTAAAGGGGCTTTACTTGGTTTGTATTATATCCTTTGCTAATGGAGATAGGTTAAGTTTATCACTTCAAGGAAGGACTTATTGGGAACAAAGAAATGAGAGAGCTGTCTCAATTTAGTTTGTTTAAAGTTTAGGGAGTTGTTTATAATAAAACAAAATACATTAGGAGGATCATAACTTGGAGGGACTTTGCATGCATTTGGGGACAAGGATAAACGTAGTGATTATATAAGGGACATAAGGGTTATGCGTGATCCTTCAAAGAATTCTTCTCATTGCTCGGCTGTCCACTGAGGAGCTGATGTCTATGAGCGTGTCATTTATCAGCAAGGCGACCATTTGAGTGTGTGTATGGTCTACAGTTTGGTTTGGTTGGTTTTAGAGTCTCACTGTGAGTGTTTACCACTGACAGTGTCTTTCGGCGTTTTTAACCGTTTGGAGTTGCTGCTGTTACTCCGAGACTTGTCTATTACAGTGGAAATGTTAGCGGTATTCGCTTGAGCACCCGAGGTTACGCAAGGTACACACAGCGGCGGTTGCAACGAGAATTGATTCATTGACAGAGAAAACCAGAGTTATCAGTTACAGTTATTGAATTACTCACAGTTACCACTGAAAGGTGAAAAGAGTTAGGAAATCAGAGTTAGAGGTTAGAGGTTAGTTGTTAGTGGTTACTGCGAGCTAAGGGATCTGTTTGAGACTACTTGGGAGCGTGAACGTCCCCTGTAGATCCCATGGGGGTTTTGTGCAACTTTATCTGGTTGCGGTGTATCCACTTGAGAGTGGGTTCCTTTCTCCCTTTGGTGATCTTTATCTGATACACCACCGGGGATAGTTTGTTGACAATGGTGTACGGTCTTGCCCAACGCGAGAGGAATTTCCGCGTCAGTCGGTTGGTACCACCTCTTGTTTGTCCAGTGAGTTGGCTGAACCTGTAGTACCACACTTTGTCTCCCACCTGTAGTTTGTCCCTAGATGACTTTTGGTCATAATAGGCCTTACGTCCTTCTGCACTTTTGCCTAGTTTTTCCTGGGCAAAGGCGAAGGTGGTTCTCAGGTGTGCCTGGAGATCAGCCATGTACTGGTGTGTGGTATAGGCCGTAGCGATGTTAGCCTCTCCTGGCTGGTACAGTAAGTGTAGGGGAAGCGTCATCTGCCTACCGGTCATGAGCTCAAACGGGGAGACTCCGGTCGCCGGTGTGTGGCGTGGCTCTGATAGCCATGAGGACCAAGGGCATTTTGACGTCCCAGTCTCGGTGATTGGATGCGACATATTTCTTTAGGATGTCGATCACCGTTCGGTTTGCTCTTTCTACTTGGCCTGAGGACTGGGGGTAGTGGCTGACATGGAAGTTCGCTTTCACTCCCATGGTTTGCCACAGTTGTCCCATCACCTCGGCGGTGAAGTGAGTACCACGGTCAGAATCGACCTTAAAAGGTAAGCGAATCTGGAGAACACGTGGTTCATGAGTAGAAAGGCTGTTGTCTGTGCCGTGTCGTTTGGGGCTGGAAGTCCTTCCACCTCTTTAGTGACGGCACAGGTGACCATTAGGATGTATTTGTTGCCCCTTGTTGATTTAGTCAGGGGTCCCATCCAATCGATTTGGAGGTCATACCATGGAAAAGAAATGCCCCTTCTTTGTAAGGGTGCACGATGGAGTGGTCTTGTTGGTTGAAATTGGCAGCATACTAGGCAGCCTTTGATGTATTCTGCCACGTCCATTTGCATATGTGGCCAGTATGCCACTTGTTGGAGTGCCTGGTGTGTTGCGCGAACACCTCTGTGGCCTGCTACAGGGCGTCATGTGCGTGCGTTAGCATGACCCCCCTTAGGCTCTGAGGCACTACGAACGCAGGTGAAGTGAGGGTGTCAGAGACGTAGACAAGCAAGCCATGACGCAGGTGGAGTTGAGCGCGCACCGCCCATAGCTTTTTAAGATATGCGTCAGCCGAAAAGTCAGTGTCTACGATGGGGTTAGACACCGGGTCTGAAAGGTAAAGCATAAGTTTGTGGATTGCCGAGTCCGCTGCTTGAAGGGCAACGAGGCGGAACCAGTGAAAGAAAGAGAGGAAGTTGATGGGTCTGCAGGGGTCAGAGCCGAGGCACCGCGGTTGCCTTAGATCGGGTAACCAGACAGACAGAATGGGTGGGTTGGGTGGGAAGGGGTCGATTGTACGACGGTTCTGGCTGGAAATGCCAGAGCGCACGTCAAGAGCCCCTTGTTTTGCCATGAGGTCTGCCTGATCGTTCAGGTCTTTGTCTGTATCGAGGAGAGCAGGGAGCCTGTCTGTACAACCATTACCTCCGCATCAGCCAGATCGACCCTGCAGATAGTGTCGGTATCGACCACAAGTGAGGGGTATATGGCGATTGCTCTGGAAGGTTTCGTGTAGACAACTCCGGTCTCCTGTTGTTCAGTCGCGAGTGAGTGTGGCATACGTCCTATGACTGGGATTCTGAGTTCACAGTCATGGAACCTAGTGTCAATCAGCCAGCCGAGAGGGGTGGCCTTTGGGACGAAGATGGTATTGGCAGTAGGATTCTGCACTAACACGCGTGTTGATCGAGAGTCGAGCTCGACCAGGGTGTTGCCTGGACAGACAAGCCTAACTCAACGAACAGAGGAGACGGTTGGAAGAACGCTTGTGAAGAGTTAACTTGTTGTCCTGGAAGCGCTTTCATACGTATGTCCATGATGTTATGCGGCGGTATCGTGAGATGGCAGTCGTTACTTACCTGACACACGTCCGGGGATTGTTTGACCCGATCTCAAGTTTCTTTTGGTCAGTGAAAGTGATTCTCACGTACTCCAGTCAGGGACCAGAGAACGTTGTTAATGGTGTCGACTTGTGCGCCGAGTCTGACTAGCATGTCAGCCCCAATGTACACTGAATGTGAGAGATTAGGGATGACAGCAAACGCGTGTGGGTCAGTTCTCTTTTGTTCCATCGTAAATGCGATGGCAGAGCATAGACCGATGGCGGTTAACGCATGAGTCGGTGTAGGGTTAGCAGGGAACCTAGTGCGCTTCTTTATGAAGGTCAGGCACGGGTTTATCTGCGTTAGAGTGTTAAACAGCTCCTGGCTGATGGCAGATTTGTCAGCCCATAAGGCCATCACGACATTGTCGACTGGAGTTGCTTCCAGTGAGATGCCATTGACGATTTGGGGTGTCATCGCTAATGGGTCCTTCAGCGTGCATAGGAAGTTGTCACATGATGCAAAGGGGTTTAGTCCGCACCGAGGTTGCATGGTTGTTGTGCCAGCAGTGTCGGTGGATACCCTATGTACTGGTGATGACCTGTCAATCGCATAGCACTGAGATTCATTCAGTAAGATTGGAAGTGGTTCTCGCACTTGGGCCCAAATCTTCAGCTGCTTGAAGTCGATCAGTGGTTCGAAGCGATTGAGGATGTCTTTTCCAATCAGAAGTGGGACGTTGTCAAGGTGGGACACGTACACTGGGTGTATCAGTGTCATTGGTCCGATGGTCAGTTGGACTAAGGCTATCTCGTTGATAATCGTCCGATCATCAGAGTAAGGCCTTATTTCTAGAAAGCACGGGTGGGACTTCAAGTCCCTATGGGATCTTCTCGCTATAGCCTGGAGTGATCTGAACAGGTTGCCTGAAATTAGGCTGATGTCAGCGGCTGTGTCGAGAAGTGCTTCGTGCGTCAAGTGGTCTTCTAACAAGACAGAGAGATACAGCTTTCGAGCTACTCCTTTTCAGTTAGGTGACCCAGAAATTGGTGAAAGGGTGTTTCACATTCGATAGTCGTGGCGTGGTCATGGCACAGCCCGGCGTTTGGGTTCACTTGGACGGCGTTAGGCGGACTGAGGTATTTGTGATCTGAATCACTTCCCTCCGTGTTGTCCATGCTAGGGTCCTGGACAATGTCATTGAGTGGCTCTGGATTGTCAGAGCCTAGGTACAGGTCTGGGAGATGTTCATTCCCTTCAGTAGACTCTGTATTTTCGTTGCGTGTTAAGTCGGCTTGGATTGGTTGAGACTGTTTCTGAATCGGGGCCTTAGAGGCCTCCACCGTATACAGCTCAGCCTTGTCCTTGGACTTTTCGCGCATTTGTTTGAGTATCGTTCTATGGCCCGAGCCTCCTCTGTAGTCAGACTCCTTTCGCTAGTAGGGTTTCCCACGCGATCAGTCTGAGTTTCAGGGCTCGGTCCTCGCATGATTTCGTCGTGCTCGACAGGTGAGCTACCTGATGATCGTTGGTCTTGGGACCGACGATAATGGTTTCTCCTGTCGTCGCGGTTTTGATAGGACCCCTTGGTTACGGTTTGGATTGGTTCGAAATTTATTTTCGAACCGAGGTCTCCATTGAGGGCCCTGGTCTTTGAACTTACGTTCAGGCCAGGTCGGGTGTTGACCTGGCTCTCTTTTGTGTGGTCGAGGTCCCTCTTTCCTGTCTGGAAAGCGGGAGGCTCCTGGGCCACTTGGATTGGAGGTCGGCGCTCCTTCGAGCGCTAGACTCCGATCACGGTGACGAGTGTCTGGCTTTTGACGTTTAGTCTGCCTCAGCATCTGTTTAGTAAATGCCCGCATTGCCAGCTCGCGAAGTTGGCGGCTGGTCTGCGTTGTGGGCATGCAGAAACGCCAAGATGATGGCTGGTAGTTGGATGGAGGTTTTGCACAAAGAGGGCTTTGAAGTTTTTATCCTCCTCCATGTTTGGTTCATTGAGTGGACCGAAATAAGCTTTGCGTAGCCGATGATAGTATAGCTGTGGGGACTCTGGCGTGCCTGTTTGATCATTAGGGCGGCAGTCAGACCCACATTTACCGTAACGCCTGAGAATTCCACCCTGAGAGACTGACTAAGAAGATCAAAGTCAGCTTGGACTTCAGGAGGTTGACGTTCGATGAAGCTACTAACATCTCTGCTTGATGTTAGTTTTATCAGAAAGATTTTGTCCGCGGCAGTAACATTGGGTATTCTTTGTAGGTAGAATTCAATGTCGCGAAGATAAGCACTCACGTCATGAGACGCTCCTTGATGGGGCTCAAAGCGAGTGATATGACGCGCAATTTTGTCAAAGTCTCTGTTAGTGGGACCGTAGTCCAGATGTCTCTGTTTCAAAGCTGGTTGCGGGACAAAGTCCGGTTGCCTACCTGTTGGTAGTGCGAAGTAATCCGAATGCCTACCTGTGGAAGCTCGCGGAAAGACGGCCGGGCTCTCGGCTCCGGTTGGTCCTCTTTCCGTTGCGTCCAGGCGCGGTAGTGGTCGCAAAATTGGATTAGTTAGTGAAGTGGCTCCCTTCTGGGAGTTTTCCTTTGGCCTAACAGGTTTGTATGCCGGGGTAACCAGCACTTGGTTTGGAGTGCTTTTAAACTCCATATTCTTACCTGGTTGTGTCCGGGCGTCCTCTGTCAGGCGCGGTTGAAGTTGTTCAATAAGCTGGCGGTCTAAGTCACCTTGTTGAGTGAGGGCCTCTACCCGTGCACTCAGGGACTCTCTCCCCAGCTTCCTGTGACAGCATATTTGCGGACAGCTGTGCATTTTCGCCTGCTTTGATGAGTTCCTTCATCATAGCATTGTACTCATTGTGTTGAATACTGAGCTTGTGTTCTGCTACGTCGCGAGCAGACCTTGTGTCGCTCAGCTCGCTCTTTAGGTCACTGAGGGTCTCCTCAGTTTTATGGAGTTTTGTGTGTAACTCCTCAAATTCCAGGTCCTCCCTTTGGAGAGTTTGGACTAGAGTCTTTAGCTCTTGTGTTTGTTTTTCAGAATTCTCCAGGGCTCCTTGGGTCAGTTGGAGTTCCTGATTCAATGTCTTGATATCGCGTTGGAAGCGGGCGAGGTCCTGTTTCTGGACCTGGATCTTCTCGTGGCTGCGTGCCAGGAGATCCTCAGCGTGTTTCTGCTGCGCATAACAATAGCCATTTGACCTAACAGCTTAGTTAGATCCTTGTCTTTTGGCTTAGAGGTTAGCGCAATGCTAATCAAGGAGCTAAGAACTGAATCTAGCTCGTTGGGAGGTGTGGTCTGAATCTCGTCAACATATTGGGGTAGCACCTGTTCTGTTAAATCATTTAGAGCTGAGTCTAAGTGATCCAGAAGCTTGATGGGACTACCAGAACCTGTAGACTGTGAGTCAGACTTGTTGAGAAATGGGGTTTCTCTGAGAAAGTGAGTTATTGTTAGATTACGTTTTAACTGCAAGGAGAGAGTTACTACTTGTGGAGTGTTACGAAGAAGGCGCGTAAAACTCAAGCAGACTGTAAAAGGATTTTTGAAAATCTGAATAAAAGTGTAAATAAAAATAAAAAAAATTAATGAAGGAATAAAAATTAAAGTTAACATTTTATTTTATTTAAAATAAAATAAAATTCTAATTAAATTAAAATAAAAGGGGTATTAAGTCAAATAAGTCAGATTGAAAGTAATAAAAGAAGGAATTGTTGAAGTGAAAGTTAGTATAAAGTCTATTTGTGAGTGAAATGACCTTATGTGAGTATTAACAGTGACTATTTAGCAATAGCCTAGTGGTGTGAACGTTAATGAGGGTTGACAGTGCTGGGATGCTGCTTTGCTAATTTGTAAAATTAACAGTGCAGAATCAGTGGGTTTAATCTAACAATTCATGCAGGTAATCAGCTTTTAAATTACAGCTATGACAAAATTCGTGCAGGGTTAAGTCTGTTAGACGTAACAGCAGTGTCGTCATAGTGTTAGTAAGCTGTTAGCGTTAGCATTCCAATTTGACAAATCCTGGGTAGATAGGAAAATCACAAAAGCAGTCTTAAATTGTTAATCAAGACAAATTAATCAATCAAATTAAATGCAGGTTTAGCATCAAAAAAATTTCCAAAAGCAGATGAAATGTTCATTAAAATGTCACAATTGTTAGTTAACTCCTATTGTGCATTCAAGGTTGTTAAACACAGGCAGTTATTTTCAAAAGCAGTATTGCATTGCAGATTTGTGTATTTAACAAGACAAATGTATTAACAGAAGTGAAACAGCTTGATAGCCGTTCAGCAGTTGTTAATAAAGCAGAGTAATTCACTTTTTATGTTAAGTCAATCAGGCATTTCAGTGTCAATGAAAGCTTAAATTACTCAGGTGTCAAGTTCTTAAACTTGAATTAGTCACTATTGAGGAAAAAGGTGTAATTCCGTTGAGTGACCACCAGAGAGAGACGTAGAGCTCCTCTCAGAGATTTTTAGAAGTTTCGCACTTCTCTTCCGCTAGGGGCAGTAGAAACTGGTGTCTGTGGTTTTACTACTTCTTTCCGCAAGGGGGCGATAAAGACTCTCGTGAGTCAGTGGTTTTACCACTTCTTTCCGCTAGGGGGCGATAGAGACTCGTGAGTCTCTGGCTTCCGGAGTGAAGTCTCCGGCCCTCCCCTTTGAGTCTGCTGGGGCAAAGTTTGTTTTTAGCTTCAGTCAGAGACTGACTTGGGACGCGTCTACAACTTGTTAAACCCGCGGTTTAAACACAGCAGCGCTTTGTACAAGGCCACGTTTTAAACACAAGCACATTTACCACAGCAGGCTCAAACCACGTTTTTAGACAAAACGCACGGCAGTCCCACGTGGCTTTTAGGGGGAGGGTTTTCACAGTTAGCTAGGCTGCGAAGGTCTCCACGGGTTTTAATCCGTTCAAAATACACCCAGGCTCATAAGCCTTAGGCAAGACAAGTTTTCTTATAAATTCGTGTAACGCGGCAATTTTTTCAACTTGTAAGAGACAATTTTAACTTAACTCTGGCGTAGCACAGCAATTAGCTTTTGTCTCGGGCCCATATAAGTTACACACTTTGGCTCGTGTGTTTAACATGCATGCAATTTGCAGAGTCTCTAAGCTTTGTAACAGACTCTAAGCAACTTTTAACAAGTACTTGATTAATGCTCTGGCCATAAATGTACGTACAATACTAATTGTAATTCAAAACAATATCAGTCCAGCTGGTACGATTTGAATTAGCAATTTCGACAACGCTTCACACTTAACAAACAAAAGCACATCTCTCACACACACGCGGTTAAACGCATTGCTAAGCAACAGCACAACAAAGGCACAGCTTTCAATGGACAGCAATTTTGTAAAGACTTTGGATATTGAGTGATTCTAATGTTTAATCAAGAAAATTCTTCCGAGGCTCACGCGGGGCGTCAAAATAATACTGTAGTGAATATGGTCGTATTAATAATTAATATGAATATTAATTATGAAAATTAATAATTAATATTTTGCTTATCAAAATATTAATTTCTTCGGGCACCACTCTAGTTTTGAACAGATCCAGAGAAACTGTTTAGCCTAGTCTCATTAATCTAAAGGTAGTAAATTCTTCTCGTTTTCGAAAGTTCTCAATTAAACAATGAAACATTAAATGTCTTTATGGGGTTTTATTAAAGATTATAAAGTTAAACAGTGAATAATGACAGGGGAAATGACACAAAGGAATAGTTATTGACACATAAATGGGTAAATCAAAGAACGATAAACTTGCTTTCAGAGGATTTTGTGAAACAAAAGGAATTATTGATTATTGATTCTATTATTAACTGAGGGGATTTTACGGAGCGTTTAGAGGGGTTCGATGACGCCGGTTTCTGAGGTCAAGGCTGTTCTGTTTAGACAGTTAGACGCCAAACTTGTGTAACGCTTAGACTCACCCTGGGGGTCGTGATTGTCTCAGATCTTAGCGACTAGGACTCCAGAGGTTCTGCAGAACCCTGTCGCAACCGATGACGTTGTCGCCTCCAGGATGGCCTTCTGTTTCCACTCTCCAGAGGGCCGCCGTAGGCCGGGAGATTCAAAAGCGTCTCGTTACTGTCACGAGTAGCCAAGTCTTTTAGCATCAGCGTCGTACACCGAGTAAAATTGAGTCTTTCAAAGTTGTTGCGAAGTCCACTGGAGAAGGTTTAGCGGCTGTGTTGCTGGCTTAAACTTGCTCGAGAAAGTTAGATTTTAGTCAAGCTAACTCTTGAGCAGGCAGGAAATCTTCAAAAATAAAAGCGAGGCAACTTCCTTTGTTCGCAGGCTGGCAGGAAGTAAGCTACTTTGAGCAGCTGTGTGAAGGAAACTTTATCGCGGCAAGCTAAACTTGCAGGCTTTAAAGTACAAAGAAAATTTACTCGTTACACGAGGTCCGGAGCTTAAAAGGGTTTAGGGCCTACGGCCCTGAACGGACAAGAGGTCCAGTGAAGTAAAGACGAGACGAAGAGTAGAGAGAGAAGCAGAGAGCTTGTTTTTGGCTGTGCGCCAGTTTTAACACCTCTGGACGGGGTGTGTCTTGCGAAGGGGGCATTGCTTTGGGGGGGAGTTTAAATGTTTAACTGAGTCTTAAACATTCCTTTTGTTTCATCCTATTTTCCTTGGTTTTCGTAAAACACACAAAAACATTCGTACTTGCAGGATTATGCAAAGAAACATTTGTCAGACTTATTATAAAAACATATATTCATTACATTTTATTAACATAAAACGTAACGCTGTAGAAATGGAATAAGGAATTAGTTGCCTTGTAAAACTCTGCATCCTGGAAACAAACAGTATAATTGTTAGTACATTCACAATCTAAGTAATAAAATAACAAAATGTCCTTTAATGAAATAACACCAAATGTCCTTCTTGAGTGCAGAGTCATTTGTCCAGTTAAACCAAAAGGGGGTAGTGTTTGACCATGCCCGAATGACTATGATCAAAGACATTTTCAACTGTCAATCAGGATTAGAATAAAGTGTTCTCGAGAAGCTGGATGGACACCTTATCTACAGGATTTAGCTTTTGGACATGGCGCCTATAGCGTCTGGATCTCTCCATGAGTCTTTGACCTGATTGGTCTTTGGTGCTGGTTGGACCTAGGTCCCGGCTTTTATGAAAACAACAAAATCGTTAATTATAAGTCCTGAAGACTGGTTCAGTCTTATCCAAGCAAGAAACATCTGTGAATAGTTAAAAGGACACGTTGGTGTCCTTTTATCTGAAAGAAAACGGGTTAGCATGTCTTCTTCTCAAGATTTACGTCCACGGCCTGTCTCCGAATGGAGGCCAATGGTGAAACAGTTGTTAATCTTGAAGAACCTTAGTGAAACAGTTTGGAGGTCTGTAAGTGATTGAATAAATGTTATAATCCGTGTGGCGTTCTGGAGGCTGATCTGCTACAGTCCCCCCTTTCGACACGAAGCTGGTTCCACAAGTTTCCGTGTCGACATCCTTGCAGACCAGGGAGTAAGCCACACGTTAAACACATAGTTTGGCGTCATAACAGGTGTAATGATGCAAACGTGATCAAAGGAAATGTATACAAGTGTAAAGGGGCTTTACTTGGTTTGTATTATATCCTTTGCTAATGGAGATAGGTTAAGTTTATCACTTCAAGGAAGGACTTATTGGGAACAAAGAAATGAGAGAGCTGTCTCAATTTAGTTTGTTTAAAGTTTAGGGAGTTGTTTATAATAAAACAAAATACATTAGGAGGATCATAACTTGGAGGGACTTTGCATGCATTTGGGGACAAGGATAAACGTAGTGATTATATAAGGGACATAAGGGTTATGCGTGATCCTTCAAAGAATTCTTCTCATTGCTCGGCTGTCCACTGAGGAGCTGATGTCTATGAGCGTGTCATTTATCAGCAAGGCGACCATTTGAGTGTGTGTATGGTCTACAGTTTGGTTTGGTTGGTTTTAGAGTCTCACTGTGAGTGTTTACCACTGACAGTGTCTTTCGGCGTTTTTAACCGTTTGGAGTTGCTGCTGTTACTCCGAGACTTGTCTATTACAGTGGAAATGTTAGCGGTATTCGCCAGAGCACCCGAGGTTACGCAAGGTACACACAGCGGCGGTTGCAACGAGAATTGATTCATTGACAGAGAAAACCAGAGTTATCAGTTACAGTTATTGAATTACTCACAGTTACCACTGAAAGGTGAAAAGAGTTAGGAAATCAGAGTTAGAGGTTAGAGGTTAGTTGTTAGTGGTTACTGCGAGCTAAGGGATCTGTTTGAGACTACTTGGGAGCGTGAACGTCCCCTGTAGATCCCATGGGGGTTTTGTGCAACTTTATCTGGTTGCGGTGTATCCACTTGAGAGTGGGTTCCTTTCTCCCTTTGGTGATCTTTATCTGATACACCACCGGGATAGTTTGTTGACAATGGTGTACGGTCTTGCCCAACGCGAGAGGAATTTCCGCGTCAGTCGGTTGGTACCACCTCTTGTTTGTCCAGTGAGTTGGCTGAACCTGTAGTACCACACTTTGTCTCCCACCTGTAGTTTGTCCCTAGATGACTTTTGGTCATAATAGGCCTTACGTCCTTCTGCACTTTTGCCTAGTTTTTCCTGGGCAAAGGCGAAGGTGGTTCTCAGGTGTGCCTGGAGATCAGCCATGTACTGGTGTGTGGTATAGGCCGTAGCGATGTTAGCCTCTCCTGGCTGGTACAGTAAGTGTAGGGGAAGCGTCATCTGCCTACCGGTCATGAGCTCAAGCGGGAGACTGCCGTGTGTGGCGTGGCTCTGATAGCCATGAGGACCAAGGGCATTTTGACGTCCCAGTCTCGGTGATTGGATGCGACATATTTCTTTAGGATGTCGATCACCGTTCGGTTTGCTCTTTCTACTTGGCCTGAGGACTGGGGGTAGTGGCTGACATGGAAGTTCGCTTTCACTCCCATGGTTTGCCACAGTTGTCCCATCACCTCGGCGGTGAAGTGAGTACCACGGTCAGAATCGACCTTAAAAGGTAAGCGAATCTGGAGAACACGTGGTTCATGAGTAGAAAGGCTGTTGTCTGTGCCGTGTCGTTTGGGGCTGGAAGTCCTTCCACCTCTTTAGTGACGGCACAGGTGACCATTAGGATGTATTTGTTGCCCCTTGTTGATTTAGTCAGGGGTCCCATCCAATCGATTTGGAGGTCATACCATGGAAAAGAAATGCCCCTTCTTTGTAAGGGTGCACGATGGAGTGGTCTTGTTGGTTGAAATTGGCAGCATACTAGGCAGCCTTTGATGTATTCTGCCACGTCCATTTGCATATGTGGCCAGTATGCCACTTGTTGGAGTGCCTGGTGTGTTGCGCGAACACCTCTGTGGCCTGCTACAGGAGCGTCATGTGCGTGCGTTAGCATGACCCCCCTTAGGCTCTGAGGCACTACGAACGCAGGTGAAGTGAGGGTGTCAGAGGCGTGAGACAAGCAAGCCATGGCGCAGGTGGAGTTGGCGCGCACCGCCCATAGCTTTTTAAGATATGCGTCAGGCGAAAAGTCAGTGTCTACGATGGGGTTAGACACCGGGTCTGAAAGGTAAAGCATAAGTTTGTGGATTGCCGAGTCCGCTGCTTGAAGGGCAACGAGGCCGGAACCAGTGAAAGAAAGAGAGGAAGTTGATGGGTCTGCAGGGGTCAGAGCCGAGGCACCGGTTGCGGTTGCCTTAGATCGGGTAACCAGACAGACAGAATGGGTGGGTTGGGTGGGAAGGGGTCGATTGTACGACGGTTCTGGCTGGAAATGCCAGAGCGTGCCGTCAAGAGCCCCTTGTTTTGCCATGAGGTCTGCCTGATCGTTCAGGTCTTTGTCTGTATCGAGGGAGAGCAGGGAGCCTGTCTGTACAACCATTACCTCCGCATCAGCCAGATCGACCCTGCAGATAGTGTCGGTATCGACCACAAGTGAGGGGTATATGGCGATTGCTCTGGAAGGTTTCGTGTAGACAACTCCGGTCTCCTGTTGTTCAGTCGCGAGTGAGTGTGGCATACGCCCCTATGACTGGGATTCTGAGTTCACAGTCATGGAACCTAGTGTCAATCAGCCAGCCGAGAGGGGTGGCCTTTGGGACGAAGATGGTATTGGCAGTAGGATTCTGCACTAACACGTGTGTTGATCGAGAGTCGAGCTCGACCAGGGTGTTGCCTGGACAGACAAGCCTAACTCAACGAACAGAGGAGACGGTTGGAAGAACGCTTGTGAAGAGTTAACTTGTTGTCCTGGAAACGCTTTCATACGTATGTCCATGATGTTATGCGGCGGTATCGTGAGATGGCAGTCGTTACTTACCTGACACACGCCGGGATTGTTTGACCCGATCTCAAGTTTCTTTTGGTCAGTGAAAGTGATTCTCACGCACTCCAGTCAGGGACCAGAGAAGCGTTGTTAATGGTGTCGACTTGTGCGTCGAGTCTGACTAGCATGTCAGCCCCAATGTACACTGAATGTGAGAGATTAGGGATGACAGCAAACGTGGGTCAGTTCTCTTTTGTTCCATCGCACGATGGCAGAGCATAGACCGATGGCGGTTAACGCATGAGTCGGTGTAGGGTTAGCAGGGAACCTAGTGCGCTTCTTTATGAAGGTCAGGCACGGGTTTATCTGCGTTAGAGTGTTAAACAGCTCCTGGCTGATGGCAGATTTGTCAGCCCATAAGGCCATCACGACATTGTCGACTGGAGTTGCTTCCAGTGAGATGCCATTGACGATTTGGGGTGTCATCGCTAATGGGTCCTTCAGCGTGCATAGGAAGTTGTCACATGATGCAAAGGGGTTTAGTCCGCACCGAGGTTGCATGGTTGTTGTGCCAGCAGTGTCGGTGGATACCCTATGTACTGGTGATGACCTGTCAATCGCATAGCACTGAGATTCATTCAGTAAGATTGGAAGTGGTTCTCGCACTTGGGCCCAAATCTTCAGCTGCTTGAAGTCGATCAGTGGTTCGAAGCGATTGAGGATGTCTTTTCCAATCAGAAGTGGGACGTTGTCAAGGTGGGACACGTACACTGGGTGTATCAGTGTCATTGGTCCGATGGTCAGTTGGACTAAGGCTATCTCGTTGATAATCGTCCGATCATCAGAGTAAGGCCTTATTTCTAGAAAGCACGGGTGGGACTTCAAGTCCCTATGGGATCTTCTCGCTATAGCCTGGAGTGATCTGAACAGGTTGCCTGAAATTAGGCTGATGTCAGCGGCTGTGTCGAGAAGTGCTTCGTGCGTCAAGTGGTCTTCTAACAAGACAGAGAGATACAGCTTCGAGCTACTCCCTTTTCAGTTAGGTGACCCAGAAATTGGTGAAAGGGTGTTTCACATTCGATAGTCGTGGCGT